>JAKSZP010012045.1:0-135543 GCA_022478985.1 Massospora cicadina
GTGGTGTTTTCCTACAACATTAGTTACCATTCTTCCACGGGGAAAACCCCATTCAAATTGCCTTATGGTTGACACCCCGCTCTGCCCGCACTTCTATATGCCTGTGTAGAGGACACTGGCGGAATAGATCTGCAACACTATTTGACCAATCTAACAAATACACTGATCAAATTACAAACTGAATCGTACTCATTCAGCTTAGCTAAAAAACAAAATCCAGGCTGCTGATCAGATTTGGTGAAGTGGCCTTGCACAGTACAAAGATGGCAATATGGTCCTATTCTATGATCAACATAGGTTCGGCTGGAAGCACAAGCTGGCCAGTATCTGGATTGGGCCATTTTGAAGTCATTGAGAAGACAGGTATAGATGCATATACTATCAATGATCCCATTAGCAGCCAATCATCAACCAAGTGCATGTGAAGTTCCTCCAAGCGTATAAGCAATAGGAGCTTTATCATCCAGTTAAGGAGGGGGTAATGTCGCAATTCCAATATGACTGGATGATAAGTCCTAAGTCAATATGGTGGAATGGATGGAATCCGCCGAGTTATTGTGAGTACAATTATTTAAGTTCCTTGAATTGAGGCGATATTGGGTTGTTGGGAAAAAAGCTGAATTGGGCGATCATGAAATGATGAATGAAGAGTTGGCAGAACCAATGAGATATGGCGAAGTGAATTACTAAGCCATGAAAGCGGTATCATCTGAAGTCGTTACCATACAAACAGGATGAAATGATCAAAGAGGTTAGGTTGTTAATAGTTTAGAGCGGGTGAAACAGCGAGGATCAGCTGTAATTATTATAATAAATAAAGAAGTATAGTGGGAGCAGGTGCTCCATATTATTTTGAAAGTTTATTTCTGTTGTTTTAAGGACAATGATCCTCATATCGTTAGACCTATTGCTCAGTGGGTCAAACCCTGCTCAATTTTGCTTACACCATATCTCAACAAAAACGCCAAAATTATAACACACATCTTTGATGGTAACCTCAAAAATGACCTTTGCCATGGCATCTGCGTGCTCTGATAGGGTGAAGCTGTTGTTTAAAAATACTTGGCAATATTATTACTCAATAAAGACAGCGTTTTAAAATAAATGTTTTTGGTAATCGCCAGTAGGATTTCTGATTGCTTGACCCCAAAGTTACCTCTAACTCACATGTTTAACAGGGAAGGAGGGGAGTGAATGGCGGATGTTATTATAAAACATATGCTAGTGTATCATTTTCAAGTACCCTTCTGTGGGGAATTTCATTTCTCATTTGTCTGTTTTACAGGGCTTACCAGGAGCTCCTTGTGAGAGAGTTTGATGCCCTTGGGGACAACAAATTGGTGGCGTACCACTTCTTGCAATCTTTGCCCCGGAAACTGATTGGAGTTATGCATCTTTTTCTTCTATTCTGATTATTGTATATTTAAATTTAACTTGAACCTTCCTTTGCTCTATAAAAGTGACGCTCAGGAGAAAGAAAAATGTAATAATAAAAACAATGAAAATAAAGAGGAGATAATTTAAGACACTGAAGAGCTTATAAATTGGTTGTTATTAATTCCGGGATATTGCTGGTGAGTTAGTAAGGCTTTGAGCCTCAGTCACTATTCTTGTAGCTCAGAGTAAACTGATAGTAAATTATAAATCAACATTTTAACTACATACAAAAAGTTGATGCAAGGGCAAGGTAATCTACCGTAACTTAAAATGATTTGATAGACAGTGGCATTGAGACAATCCGTTGTAAAATAATTTAACAAATTAATACTGGTGTCAACGGCTGAGAACAAAACCATAGTCTATAAAAGTTAAAATAAATAAATGCTTAGTTGATCAGACCACATCACAACATTTCCCCTAACTCGAACAAACATTCCAGTACAAAATTAGTGGTATCTAAATGATAACTAGAAAGATGATGCTGCTAGGAAAGGCAGCACATAAACATAAGAATATGAGTTATTCTTCAAAATGTGTACCAGGCAAGAGAAGGTACTCTCCAATGCACCATTATTCAGTTGGTGCGGATAAATGGCACTAGAGGTGACATTGGTATTCTTTTAGATTGTGCAGTGGCAGAAGGATCCTATCATACATACACTCATGAATTTGTAGTATAATATCTTTTCCAGCGTGGGTCTGCTGCCCTATTTTGATGGAATTTTTGTTCATAGTGAAAGGTAATCTTGGTAGAGTTCAAAATTCTGTGGGGCGAGTTTAAAAGGCTTCATCTATTCTTAAAATATTCAATTGGAATAGATCCTCGTTAGACTCAACGTTCACAATTAAGGAAGGTTGAGATGTGGTCTTGAACTTAGTGAAAAAAATTAGTCTCCACAAGCACTAACATCTGCAAGGAACAGTATGCACATTATCCTCTTGTTTATACTTCACCTTAAAATATCTGACATCTCTTCATCTGATGATCTCATCACAATCTCAGTGAAATCGCTAAAACGCCCAATAACTGTGCCCACCAGGCCAGGTTCATTGTCAGCAGAACTCCAGGTATAATACATAAGGGGACACGTTGTCCATGTACCTTCAAAGTATTGTCCAAAAGTTAGCTTTCAGACCATGTTTCCTCATAAAAAAGGCCCCAATAAGCAACTCATATTTTCATATGGTAACACAATACAAGGAGCAGACAACATCTTATTGCTAAAACCAGCTGCAAGAAGATATATGCTCTTAATTAAGTTGTGGCATATGTACTGAGATGCCATATTCTTATGACCAATAATGGGCTCAGTCTCTAACCTTTTATCAGTTTGAGGAAATTATATTATTAGTGCTCCTCTGTCCAAAATGACCCTAACTGGTAAGTTGTACATGTTAATATCAATGTATGGACCCAAGGTGTGATCTTCTGAGCCAGTGAGCATTGAATGTCAAGGGTATGTGCTTGACTTAAGTAATCAAATTTTTTATTGTTCTTCTTGGGTTTATGGAGCCATGAAATTTTTGGCGGTTATATTCATAGGGAACAGTCCCCTGATGAAGCAGCATTCTGTTACATCTAAATTATTAGCTAGATTTTTGAAATTTTGGTGGATTTTGAATATCCCAATTCTACACCGCCTGAGCTTTATCCCAAATCTTTGTCAGTGGTTGAAGTCAGTAAGTGAATACTTGACTCTTACTTGGAGGGTTTGGTAATAGGAGCACCAAAAAGTAAGGATATAATGCTGGAGGTAATTTACCCCTTTTGGTAATGGTATTGTTGGAATTTATTGTGCACCATGGCTCAATAAAATTTGATATGAGGCTTGCAGGTGTTGCAGAAAGTTATATGAGCGTCATAATGACTCAGAACGTTGGCCATATATAATACTTGAGCCTCACATATGAACTGATCCATGAAGGCTAACACTTCTTACCAATCCTAAAGTTGATTGATAGGAAGGTGTCCTTCTATACTATTAATTCCACTTCACCAAACTCACCAAAATAAATTTTTCTGGCTTGATGTAAGACAAGACAATATTAAGTTATTTTGGCAATACTAACTCTCAGCATTAGGAAACCAGGAATTTATCATGGTGGCTTATATTGTGATCATTGGTGTTTACAATAGTTAATATAAATAGGTGTAGAAAGTAGTGGATGTTCCAATGCATATTGAACTTAGATAAGTTGACTGAGTTAACTGAAGGAGAGGATTTTGGTCTAACTTGAGGGTTAGCATTAATGAAAGCGGAGGCTACCATTGTTGGGCTTTCAGAAGCAGTTGATTATGGTATAGCAGTTGATACATTAGTTAAAGTGTCTAGCTCATTCTCTTTAACACTTTCATAATAAAAATCTAATTAATCAGCTTGGTTACACGCTTGTCTACTTTTATGAGTGGCACACTAAAATTTAGGCAGATTTGCTTTACTATGCTAGTAAAGTTTTAGAGTTTCAACATGGATTTTTGTTCAACCTATTCCTGCTTGCAAATGGACCAAACAATTTAAGAATTTTGATCCTTTATTTCCTGCCGTGAGATTGGATCATTAAGAATAAAGCTTTAAACTCCTGATAGATTTCAGCAATAGTGTGAACTGTTTACTCTGTAAGTCATTTCTAAATAAAGCTTAAACAATTGGGCCGTGATGCTTCAACTAAAGGGACCCTCACCATAATTGTGTCAATAATAAGGAATATAAGGCGGGTCACCTCAACAATTGTCACACAAGTATTTCATGTTTAGGGTAATTTAATAAAGGACAGTGTAAGAAAGTGGCTCCTGTAGTGATCATCAAATGTTTTTTAGCACTAGTAGTGCCTAACCAAAAAGGGGAAGTCGTCACGCATCTTTATTTGCTAATGGGTCAAACAAAGGGATTATTAGAAATAAAATAGTCTTAATATGGCACCTCAGCTAACAGCCTAGGAAGCCATATCAGAAGGTGAGAAATCTTTGAGGAAAATTTTGTCTGGCTGCTTTAGCTGGTGAACCATGGTGGACAACATTTGGGTAGGAGCATCAGCGGCATGGGGCATAAGGAGATATAGTTTTGAGTTCTCTTAGTTTATGAGGCCAGAGGTATCCATTGCCTCAATGTATTGAGCAAGTTGATGCTCAGCGAAAGTGATGATAACAGGCACAATAGTGAATGAATTGATGTGCTGATGGGTTTTGGGATAATTGGGGTCAAAAAGAGAAGTTTTTGCTGTATCAATGCAGGCGTAACTTGCACCAATAGCAAGCCTTTAATTTTATATCGCATCTTTCTCAAAATTGTGGGGAAAATTGGGGATAGGAATACCCGCAACAAGGGGCTTCATCACCCCATTAAGTTGCTGTGAAGTAGAGTGTTGGAAGGGGCAGCTGCATCCTCAACTGTCATTTTATTGATTTTTTGTAAAATGAAAACTTGTTTTGTAGGTGAAAATGGTGAATGCAAATCAGGAAGGTCAATAAAGAACTCCTCCAAAGCAAAATTGGTTTCACATGGTACAGCCGTTCATCCTATCAATCCATTCAAGATCCTCGAATGGATTGGATTCAGCCAGCACTGGGCTAGCCTCTGGAATTGGGGCAATGGCAGGAGCTGATTGGCCACATGCTGTTGACCATGGCAGCTCAGCTGAAACTGGTTCAGCCATTGACTCAGGATTTCATAACCCAGCGAAATTGTTTAAATTTTTGAGATATTTTTAGATTTTATTTGGCTGCTGCCTTGGAAACGGTGCCATAATTTGCTAAAATTGGGGGCGGGAGGATTGAGCCCCATTTGAAAATAGGGCCAAAACAACCTCTCACCCAACGTCAGAGGGAAGAGCGGTGGAAGTGGCATAGGCAGAAGTCATAGGGCACTTACACTTTGAGCGATCAAGCTCAAAGCACAATGGGCAAATGGCGCAGCTGTTCTTGATGCGCACCCAGAATTTTTGATCAGGGGAAGATCTGATCATCATTCAAGGGGGAATTGTGAGGTGGGTGTCATGATGGAATGGGCAGATTAATGCAATGGCGCAGCCCTGCCAAACAATCTGCTCCATTTGGAACTACAAATTGCAACATGTGGGTCTGCACCATAAATGGACAAACCCTCCGTGAGCTTGTATCAGAGGCATTCTGGGAAATGTGGGAGGTCAAACCGGCGAACTGGACCACCAAAGTGGCCTCATCTGGGATCAGGGTGAAAATGGTAAGAAGAGGAATATTTTTAAAAGTTAATGGCAGCTTAGATGCTACCATTGCATTGGCCTCTGTGTGTAATCCAAGGTCAAAATACCCCTTAAAGGGGCGGAAATCAATGAAGCCTTGGGTTTAAACATTGCTGTGACCATCTTGAAGATGGCCACATTTGCATATGGGAAGAGGTTCCCATATTTGACCTGGAGGCTGATGTGCAAATTGCCCTTGGGAGCACCAAAGGGCTCCTGAGCATCAACTGGGAACTTGTAAGATGATGGGACAAGTCCTGAGGGGGGGACATAATGTCCAGTAGTGTTAGGGGGCTAGCAGAGGTAGCCTGAGTGCACTTCAGCGGTGACCAAAATATGCTGTATGGTGGTGAACTACCACTTAAAGCCAGGGCATCAAGCGTTGAGAACATTAACATTTGTAAGTTTTGGCATGATTGAGCAGCGATTTTTTATTTTATGTTTTAAATATAAATTGGCTTTGATTTCAATATTGAAGCGTAAGAGAGTTATGATTATCAAATGTATTGATTGGCACTTAGGACTACTACACAACTGCACAGGTACAAAAATTTAGTATAGTAAACAAAGGGGATTTTTTATGAAGACAGTAGCCCTATGATAAAATAATAAATATTTTACTAAAAAATGTTTTTACTTTATACAAATTAAGCTGAGTGGAAAAAATCACCATAATTCAAATTTTCATCATAATAAACTACAATGTAGATTACCAAGCAGTGATAGTTATTCTGGAAAATGGCAGACATAATTGGATTGGATTTATTTTAAGCAAAACTTTTGACACATTTTTTATGCTGTAAGGGCAATGTAGAAAATATATTAATGTTAATAAAAAAGAGAGACTCAGTTTTTGACGTCAGGAAGCCTTGTAAAGCAATAGTGAGTGATTTGGGGGAAATTGCTAGTTAAGTGATAAGGCTTTGATCAAAATCACTATTATTGTTGTGGTCTAAAGTAAATGATTGTAAAATAATCATATCAATAATTAGCTACATTCAAAATGTACGTGTGTGAGCAAGGTGATCTGCCATAACTTAATTTAATTGATAGGCAGCTGTATTGAGATAATCCTTTGTAAATTAATTCAACAGATTAATATTTATGTCAAGGGATAAGTGACGAAAATTTAGTCTAAAATCTATTAAATTAAGAAATAAATGGTTGGTCAGATCACCAGCAATAATAAATTTTCTAGAGCTTCTTAGTAGTCCCTCTCAATTCAACCATATCTGTTTTTACTGCTTATAAAGATAAGTCCCTTGCCACCTTGATAAACTCTTCTCTAATTTATTAGATTTCACATTTGGTGTTTCCCAGATCTCCCCACCCTGATATCACTGGTGGGACTATTTTTATCAGGCTCAAATTTCATTCATCTTGACTCACCTTGGAGATGTGTCTGCCTTCATCTACCTTGCTCTAATAGAAAATACTGGTGCTCCCTACCAGGACACTCTCATGTCTTCTGGTGATTTAATATTCTTGCAATGGATATAAAATGGACACCACTTGTTGCCTATATCAAATTTATAAGTTTACTCAAAGAGGTTAATTTTAACGGAAACCTTGATTTGGAAAATATTATCTTGGAAAATACAGCTTCACGCTACTCTTAAGATTCTTATCCCATCACTCAAACCCAAAAACATTAATTTCAACAGCCTAACGTTTTTGATGATATTAATTAATTGTTAATTAGTGTTCCTTTTATGGGAGATCAATTAGAATAGAACTAAGTGTCTTCTGTTCCATCTATTTTAGGAGTATCAATGAGTTAGCATTTCATTTTGCAAAGAAAATGTGTTCATCTTTTTAATTTATTGTGGGGAAGGCTGACCATGGAACGGACACTTCCGAATATGACTCAGGAAAGATAAACTTAGTACCAGGGGAGGCACCCCAGAGAAGCGATGCTATCTCTTGTTGCCAGCGGGAACGCCACTTATGGGGAGGGGGGAGGGAACGTGTGAAGGGGCCGTAGCCACTATTGAGCACGTGTGGAGGAAGGGGTCTGATTTGATGAACCAGACTGGGAACCAGGAGGAGACCAGCTGTTGGCGACGCGGTGGGAGGTATCCAAACATCCACGCTTGAAAGTGGTCCACTAAATGAGACCGGAATCTGTATCGTGTGGATAGTCCACATGGCGATTGCAACCACCAGAGCACGGAGGGAGGGTGTAAGGGGGGAGGCCATTGATGAAGCAAACATATCTCTTGACAGACTGAAGGGATGTGTTTGATCCTGGCCAAGCAGACATTGAACTTCGCGCCATATCACTTTAGAGGTGGGGCACTTCTCCAGGCGGTGGAACAGCGTTCCATACTGGCCACACATGACACAGGATGAGTGTAAAGCGTTAGAGCGCTCAGCTGTAGGATACACCCGCCTCAGGCAGCGCCACACATGGGAGCGGACTTGAGGCTGCAACAGAGGATGGTGTGTGTATTTCCAGATAGTCTTTTGGGTCTCAGTGGAATAAGGGATGTCCATCATGTCCAGGTAGTCCACCCTGGATAGGACATAGGGTCGAATGGGGATCACGCCATCATGGATGGGTAGCCCCTGTACCTCTTGTGTGAACTGAGGAGAGGGGCGGCCTCTTCAGGTTGTATGTCCACTAATACAAATTCTCCACTCTGCGCTTTGCATGGAGAATAGGATTCGTTTGTAGTGGGTTTTAGTCCCGTGAGGACCTATTGCCGATGTGTGTGATGTGAGGTATTTCATCAGGGAGTGGGGGTTTGATGGATTGTTGAGGCCCAAGGCTTGGGAGAAGTTAGAGCGGGCCGTGCGGGACCAGTGTTGGGATGGGATTGTAGGAGTGGTGATGGCCGCGATCTGGGTGCCCAGGATCTTGGCAGCATGTGCTTTGAAGTCAAGCAGGCCCATGCCACCTTGATGATGAGGGCCAAAAATGACCTCTAGCTGTACTGGTGGAGGGCGGCCTGACCAAAGCCATCCTTGCAGCAAAGCATACAGGGATTTGAAGAAGCTTGGGGAGAAGGGGATGGCGTGGGCTCCGAACCAGACTTTGGATAGGAGCATAGAGTTGGCAAGAACAACCCTGCCAGTGAGGGTAGTAGGGTGGGCTCTGAGAGAGGCGATTCGCTTCGTCACGTTGTCCAGTATATGGCCCTCCATTACTGCTGATGCATATCCGCCTGCCTCCATCCACACGCCCAGATGGTGCACCGGTCCTATGGTAGGACGTGGCACGAAGGGGAGCACCAGTGGAGTGGTGTGTGTTGAGTTAGTGAGGCGTGGACGTGGGCGAGCAGATGGTCCGGGTTTGGAACTAATTTCTGGGGCCCAGCAGTTCTGAAACCAACCAAGGAGGATGATTTTGGTTTTGGAGGCGTTCAGTGCCACGTTGCTTACCCAGGAATAATACTGGATGAGGGCTTCAAGCGCGCGTGCATCTTGATTATTAGACACCCCAACCACAAAATCACCTGCAAATGCCATCATCTTGACTGGGGTTTGGCCTGGCACATGGACCCCAGTGAGTTGGGCATTCACATTTCGCAGTAGTGGGTCAAGGCTGAAGTTGTATAAGAGTGGGCTGAGGGGGTCCCCTTGTCGCAAGCCCCTTTGAGGGCGGACTACTTCCGTTAGGAAGCCTGGGCCACACACTGCCATTGTTGCAGATTCCGTGAGCAGCATCACCCAGTTGATGAAGTGGGGGGGTAGGTGGAATTGATGGAGGCAGGCCCTTAGGTATTCCCAGTTTACTCTATCATAGGCCTTTTGTTGGTCCAAGAATATCAGTGCCCCAGAGACTGTGGATTGACATGCATTAGCCACGGAGTGCACGTTATCCCAAATCGACCTTCTGGGGATGAAACCGAATTGTTCTGGGGAGATGGTGGCAGATGCTACAGTCCCTAAACGGTTAGCCATGATTTTTGTTAAAATTTTGGTGTCTGTGTTTGTTAGAGAAATGGGGCGCCAGTTGGCTAAGTCAAGATTATCCCCTTTCTTGAAGAGTGTGACAGTAAAGGCCTCATGTCCTCTTGGTAGGAGGCACGTTTCCAACAGGCTTTGGTTAAGTTAGGCTAGCAGCAATGGGGATATATATTTGAAATATCTTTTGTAGAACTCATATGGAATGCCATCTGGGCCTGGACATTTTTGGTTAGGCGCACCGCGAATGGCTGTCTATAATTTGTTCGGAGTAATTAAATTCATTATTTCTGGGTATTGGAAAACAGTGCAGATTTGATCTCGGTCAAGAAATTCTGCCATTTTGGCTGGCTGAATTGGTTCAGCTCAGTATAACTTGAAGTAATATTTTTTGTTTCGATTGCCACTTCAGCCAGTGTATCCACGATGGAATTATCTGATCTTCGCACCTGTGTGCAGGCCACACTCTGGCATGGTATGAAAATTTTTTTAAAGAAATATGCGTTGCACTTGTCACCTTTAGTGATTCGTGTGGCCCTGTATTGGACACAAACCTGATGTTTGTGTTGCCTTTTGAGTGCATTGAAGTGGGCGGCTGCCTCCGCCCACTTCTGGCCCCATGCAGGGCTGTATCCTGTGGCTGGAATGTTGGACTCCAAGTGGGCCAATTCCACCAGAGCGCGCGAGATAACCGCTGATGTGGCTCATGAGCATCTGGAGGAGAGATGGCGATAGTGGTGGATGGTGTCCTCTTTGAAAGTTGCCCATGTGGAAATTGGGTCCGTGCAAAATGGTGCAACAAACAATCTTGCCAAAGTTGCCTCTTCCACCCACATGGAAAATCCTGGTGACGTGAGCTTGGGGAGGCAGATTTTGCACCAATATGGGGCCTTTGCAACTGTGACGGGTAAGTGGTAAGTTATCGAGACCAGTTGGTGGTCAGAGAATTCAATTTTTATTGTTTTGAAGTGGGAGATGTGGGGTTAGAATTTCGCCGGCATTAGAATAAGGTCGATGCAGGTCATGGACCTTAATTGGCCGTTGTGGATGTGGGGACGCGTCATGTTTTTGAGCAGTGGGGCATGTTGCGGCAGCGCATCCATCAACCCAAGGGTGGCTTTTAGAACGCGTAGTTCTACATGACCCTGTGGGGCATGGGGTGAGGGAGGCCACCGGTCCATTGGTGAGGTTAGCCAACAGTTCATGTCACTGACTAGGAAAGAATCAGGGGGTAGTGGGAGGGATTTGACCGATGAGAAAAATTCATGACACTTGTGTGCACCGTTTGGGGCATAGATGTTGACAATTGCGTGTGCAACGTCAGCCCATGAGAAGGTGATGACGAGCACTCAGCCATTTAGGAATGTTTCTGAGGATGTGAATTTGAAAAAATTATTTTTCCAAATTAGCACCCCATAGTGCTTCAACCAAAAGGATAGGGATGGGAGGAGCATTGTTTTCCAAGCTTCCTCAGAACCTTGTGGACAGTGGGACTCCTGGATGGCCAGGATATCCACGGGTAAATTGTGTTGTAAAAAACTCAGTTTCCTAGCCTGGGATGGGGAGGCCTTGAGTCTGGCGATATTCAACATCCCTAGACTGAAGGTTTCCCCCATTGCACCTTAGGTGTGGGGGGGTGGGCCCCAGGGCCCACCAGCCTCTTCAAGGTCCCCATGGGCTTTCACAGCAGCGCGGGTGTTAGCAGCAATGCTATTGGGGTTTTTGTTAATTTTTGTGGAAAGAGTTGAGTTGGCTTTGGCCTTCACTTTTTGTTTTCCCGACGTTGGACAAATTTTTTGCAGTGTGGATGAGTTCAGTGCACCGTCGAGTGGGTCAAAAAAAATTTTCAGTTGGGATAGGTCCCAAGTCGGTTTCAACTGGAGCTTGGGTGCAGCGATTGGGTGAGATCAAATATCCCATCAGATCCTCAGATTGAGTGGCCCACTCAGCATGGGCTTCCCAATCTGATTGGGTGATGGATTCCCAAGTTGCTTCCGCCGCGAAGGTCTCCATGTCCTCCTGGCGTTGTGAGTGTTGAATGGTGGTGGTGGCCTTGGCCGCTTCCTTAACCATGGCCCTATGGGCCTGCTTGGCCTTCTTCTGCTCCTGCGGGGAGATGGGCTTTACCAATAGGTAGCAGCCTTGTGCTCCCCACGGGAAAGCCTCCTTGGTGCTTGCAGTTGGTTCATAGTGTGCCTCTCCGCTGGCTATGGCTGCCAAGGGGTGCTCTTGAAATGTGACGCCCTCCTTGATGGAGCATGCGTGCGCCTTATGGCCAAACGCATCACAGTGGGTGCAAATGGGGGGCGCGCTGTCCACAGTTACCCAGAATGGGTGAGTGGTATGCCCTGCGATATCAATAAAAGTGGAGTGCAGTATTGGGTTAGCTCCTTCGCAATCTCCTCAGTTGGGGTCAGAACTGCGATGGCTTTGCTGGTGCACAGGTGTGGCATCAGCGTGAAGCGTTGCATTTCAAAAGATTGTATTTCGCCATATATGGCGAGACCATCTTTCAGGTGTTGCTCCAAAATGTCACGTTTTACCGTAGTAGGCAAAAAGTCAAACGTGAGGAAATTTTGGTTTAATTTTGTCCATCTGGTGCATTTGGTTTCGACAACCCATTGCCCTTTGGGGAGGTCAACCACTATGCGCACCGCTGCAGCCTTGTCTGCTGCTATTTTGCTTATAAAACCTAGGTCCAGCCAACCGCACAACATGGAGTGAGGTGCAACATACACCGCAGTCAGGAAAAATTTGTGTACATCTTCACAAAATTTTTCCCATAAGGCCATTTTTTGGATATCCAGATACACACGGACTCCGAATTCCACTGACAAAAGTGGCTGGGAGTGTGGCGTGTTGATGTACTGGTTGCTTCATGCTTGCCACGTGAGTATCTCTGGGGAAATTGTGACCGCCAGTTTTTTGAGATTTTTGTCTATTCTGCCAGATTCTCCGGGGCGTTTTTGAACGTTGGAGACCGTGGGCCTTCCACCTGCTCCTCTTACCTTGCTTGCCCAACTGCTCCCTGACATGGGCGCAGACTAATCTCCTCTGTGAGATTATCAAACTATATTTAGTCTTGAATTGAATAGGTTGCAAAAGTGTTTGCAACGAGAAAGAAAAGTTAAAAATGTGTGCATCTTATACTTAGCAATATTTGTAATGGTTTGTACAACTTGCCATCCACCACTTAGTTAAATTAATGGGGATTTATCATTAAGAAGTGTTGTGACAAATATTTTAACTCAGGAACTACACCCCTAATGTTGATTACTACAAGTTGGCTTCTTATGTTATATGAGATAAACATGAGACTATTTAAAAATCAACAGCAATTTATTATATACAAACCCAATTATCCATATTGTTTTAGAGTGGATATCATCTTTGTTGAAGAAGCAAATTCTAGTTTTATAAATTCTGTTAACTATATAGAATAAATTGCAACAATCCATAATTGCCCTTTCCCTCTAACTTAACAAGTTATATATACAAACCTCAGGGCAGATAATTTAATGTAAGGTATACTTTAGAAAGCATGTGCAACTGGTTTTAAAATTTCAAGGCCCCCTGCCCAGATGGTCCCCAAAGCATCCCGGAGAAAATGAATTTTCTGGTCCATATGGAGGAATAGGACACCCAATGAATCCAATGGACCAGAAGGAGTAATAAGACCTCCCAACTGAGACGGTATAGAGGGCCACCTAGAGTAGATGGGTTTCATGGTGCCTACTGATATAATGAAGACTGAACTGCACTTAGGATTAGTTACCATTCACAGAAACAGACAGAATACACTTTAACAGTCATCCACAATTTTTGTTGTAAAGTGAATAGTGGAAATGCAAGACAAGCCAGGTAATCCATGAATCAGACAACATAGCTTATAATTAATTAAAACTTTTTAGTTTGTAATAAATTGGAAAATTAATGGTTTTATTAAAAATAGAAATAAAATAAAAAGAAAATTGGATTGGCAACAGAACCTGATGGGGAGTGCTACTTTAAAATCTAAATGGATGAGGAATAAGAGGAGGGGTGCATTGATTCTTTAGGATCTCTTTGCAATTAATTTCCAACAAATTGACATACTAGGGTGTTCCTTAGGCAGATTTGGATATGACCTGATTGCCCAGATTGGTATCATTTTTTTGAAATTTTTTGGAGGTTTGATTCCACCTATTGAGCTGGCGATGATTTTTTTGATGGCAGGCTGGATGCTCCCTGGACAGGGAAGGTAAAAGCAGACCCATTTTAACCAAACGGGTTTTGCATGCCTGTTCCTATGGGGTATACCTTTACTGGCTTTTAGGCGGAAACTTAGATGGCGAATTTTAAGGTGCAATCAATTTTGACAAATTATTCATCTAACATTGACTTACTAATATTAACAAATTTGAACTATAGGAAGTATGTCTTCTGTCAAGGTGGGAAGCTGAGACCTGCCTGTTGGCAATGGCTTCTGGCCACCACCACCTCCTTGAACGCCCCCTGTATCTTTATTACCAACCCATTGGTGGTGAGAAGAGGAGGTAGAAGGAAAACTTTCTGGGTATTTGTCACCAACCTTTCATCTAATAAATGGAATAGATCGCCCTAGTCATTGAATGAGAGGCAGCCTTATCCTTCTTGGTTCTAAAGGAATATACCTCCTAATTGTGGCTCAGGGGGTGCTTTTCATTACTTACAGTATCCTTCCCTTCTTTAGAGAGGGGGAGCGCCACCACATGGAACTTGTATGAGAGAGAAGTTATTAAACGCCTTGGGCAGCTTGATGTCCAAAAGGTTGACACCCTCTGTGGAGGTAGAGGAGCTTCAGGGTGTGCTGCATGAAAAGCTTTCACCTGCTCGTGGTAATGGGCACAATCTTAAATGATCCAGCTGCTTTTTAAAAAAAGTAATCCCTTTCAGGAAACCAATTAATGCTCTGAATGGTGAGATTTTTTTAATGCCAAAATTGAATTGACTTCAAACTAATCTGAATCCTATAACAGGATAGCTTTGCAACAAAAGGTTCTTTACCTTACTTAGGACAACTGGGATGTTTATAAGACAAGATGCTGCTTCCAATGAGCTAGTAGGATTAACCATAAAGACACATTCCATAAATCTACCTCTTTCATGTATTCCAAAATGTTTGCTAGCTAACATCCTGGAGGAAAACTTTATATCAAAAATGTCACATATTCAACATGACAGAGTAACCTATCTTAAACTTTTGATCAGGAAGATGCTTACAATCTGCAACTGCTTATAAATCTTAATTGCCTTGGTCAAAGGTTTTAGAAACTTGTTTTCACTACTCCATAATAATTGATGTTCTTATGCAGCAGGAACTTCTGGGAGAATACTGGGCCAAATTTGGAATGTGGTGCTGTACCTCAGAATGGCTTCATTGGGATAAAGGCTGGTGGATGAGTAGGCGGCTTTATTGTATGAAAATTTTGCCAGGAAATGTCAGAAGCCAAGTATCATGAGTGGAAGAGGCATAGCAGCAAAGATACTGATTGAGGATTTGGTCGTCCCTCTCCATCTGCCCTTCAGACTGGGGTGTTATGCAGTGGAGTGACAAGTCTTGATAGTCAGGATAGCTAGGAATGCAGACCAAATACGCGCGGTAAGCTGCAGGACCTAATCACTCACCTTCTCCTGAGGTAGGCTAAACATGGAAATTACATGGTGAATGAAGAGCCTGGATGTTTCCTCTGAGATGATTGCTGCCTGACACAGGGTAAGCAGAGAATTATAATAAAGTGAACGACAACCACCATAATTACATTGACCAACTGAATTGGGAAGCTTAGCATTGAAGTATACTGATATTGAGGTCCATAAGCCTTTTGCCTGCGGCAGGGGATAGAGGAGACCATTCTTACCTGATCTATCATACTTGGGCCAAGAACACGTAATGAAATTTGTGATCCAAGCAAAACTATCTTTATAAAATACTGTTCATTTGAATGACCGCTTCACCAGTTTGAGGAATTTAGTATTACTAGGCGGCCCACTGCTGGAGGGTCATGATGGGTGCAAACAACCTCATCGCAAAGTTGAGGATGAACACAAACTCTACTCTTGATCAAGGTCATCCACTCTTTCAGCAAAAGTGAATCTGATTATGAGCTTGCAGTAAATTCTAATTAAACAGCTCCTGCCCCTCCAAGCAATATGTCTATCCATCCAGTACCCAAGAAACCAAAGTCAAATCGTAGGACCAGTCATTCTCAGAAAATTGTGTGAGATCAACTACTAGGATCAAGTAGGAGGAATTACAATGTTCATACTTGCGCTTATTCCTCTACAGGACCTAAGGAGAGAATATGACTCAACAGGCCTGTAAGAATATTTAAAGCTCTATCAAAATAGGATTTGAAGTTAATGCTAAAAAGGTCCTAATAGGAAAGGCCTGCAATTTTTCCAACTTTTATGGCTTCTTAAATCACTTAAGAGTTCTTTGTAAATTCTGACAACAACTTTATGGAGTTCTGTCTGAAGAAGATACCACCTGTTTTAGCAGTTATTCCACCCTAGCAAACTCTTTATCATAGATTACTCATGATTGATATGAGAAGGAGAACTTGTGGGAGAAGTATGTGACAGGATGCTCAACCCCATCATGATCCTGAAGTAAGACAGCCCCCAACGCAACTGCAGAGGCATCACATGCCCTTTTAAAAGGTCAGGATTGATTATAAATTGTTAATTATCAACGTATATGATTGATTCTGCCGAGTCAGTTTACACAATGTATTAGCCACTGAGCAACCAAATTGGATGATATGAAGATCACCAACTTGACTAATAAACTCAATAAACTTGTATATGGAGGTATCGCCCCTTATTTCGACCTTTATTGATATAAATCGCAGAATTATCTGCAATTACTTAACCACACAATAAAGATCCCCTTTCAATCCTCCGTGTGACTCTTTATATCTCAGTTCCCCAATCTGGAGGCATCCTTGGCTTGGTAGTCTTCAATTCATCTTTCCTTTTCTAAAAACTCTCATTCATATCAAATCTTGGCACAAATCTTCTCAATTCACCGAATGGTCATCATTTTGATTGATTATAATTAGTATACCCTTTTCTGTAAATCTCAAGACTTGTCTCTATTCCCCCTCTGATCCATCAGTATGGGTAGCATATCATCCAGTCATATCAACTTCCCGACATTACCCCCCCCTTTGACTGGAAAATAGGCTCTTACTGTTTATATGCTCAGAGGAACTTCGCGTGGACTTGGTTAATAATACAACCCCCAGCAGGTTACTTGATAGTGTAGATATCCATGCCAGTCTTCTTGATTATCTCTAATGGCCCAGCCCAGATGTTGGAGAGCTTGTTTTTCTGCCCAAATCCGTGCTGTTCGTGGAAAAAAACGTGGTCCCCCAAAGCAAACAGCGGAAGTCTACTCCATCTCTTCTGATCAGCTGCCTGATCGCGAATTTTCTTGGCCAAACTGGTGGAGTAGGCTTCCATTTGCAGCTTGATCAATGTATCTATAAGTGTCTTCAATTATCAGTGGGGATCCACACCACCAGTGTCCTCTATACATGAATAAAGCAAGGTGGGCAGAGCCAGATGTCAACCATACAGAAGCTGAAATGGGCTCTTACCAGTGGATAAATGATAGCTGATACTATATGTGAATACAGCGGTAGGTAGAAGGGAACTCCATTCCAAGGGTCAAGCCTTTACCAATTTCCAGAGTATGTTCACTAGGGTTCCATTGACTCGCTCCACCATCCCGTTTGTTTCCAGATGATAGGGGGTGGTCAAATCCCCGTGGATCGCCATCAACTCGTTCAACTTTGGCAAAAAATGCAAAGTAAAGTTGGTTCCGTTATCCATAAGAATGAACTGTGGGCAGCCATGTCGCTGTATCACACGCTATATAATAAACTTGGCAGTGGTGACCGCGCCCAAGTTGCTAATAGCCCTGACCTTCACCCATCAGGTCAAATGATCAATGGCAATAATTATATACATAGATCAATTGGCGCTAGTTGGCAGAGGTACCACTACATTAATGTAAATGGTGTGCTAGGTGAATCAGGGTTTAACTAGCTGGTATGTGGTTTTCTTGTGGAAAGGCTTTTCCACTTGACACTGATGGCAACAGCTAACCGTTTTCAATACGTCATAATGCATGCTCTCCCAGAAGTATTGGGGTTGCAAAGACTCCAGCGTTTTCCACAATCCTCCATGTCCTACAGCCCGATGAGCATCCATAATAACTGAGGGTCTAGCTGAAGGTTTAGGGAAACTCTACGTCAAGTCTCCAATCTGCTTATATAGTTCTTCCTTATGTATGAAAGTATCCTCCCTGAGTTTATCTAACATCTTAATCACCTGCAGCAGCTCATCCTGTTATTTATTCATCACCATATTTTCATATATTATGTCAGCTAAATCCGCCGTTATAGTGACCATTGGCAACCAAGAAATACAATCTGCGTTTTTATGTTTTGCTCATGGCTGATGTAAAATCTTGAAATCATATGCTTGAAGCTTCAGAGCCCAACATGCGAGCCATCCTTCCAGTTCAAACAGATTCTGTAGCCAGTGCAAGGAAGCGTGATCCTTCACTACTTGGAATCTTACCCCATACAAATATACCCAAAACTGTTTGTAAGCATAGATCACCGCTAAACACTCCTGCTCAGTTATGGTGTAGTTTTGTTTGTAATAGTTCAAGTTTGACTACAGAATGCAACAGGATGCTACACGCCACCATCGTCCTTCTGGGATAATACTGCCCCTATAGTGGCAAGGGATGCACTCGTTTGGACTATGAACTGTTTGTCAAAGTTGGGATATTTCAAAATGGGTGCGCTTTCTAACACAGTTCACAACACATTAAAAGCGTTCTGGAATTGTTCCATCCAATTAAAGGAAGTATTTTTCTTTAGCAACTCAAAAAGCGGGGCTCTGATGCAGCTGAAATTGGGAATAAACTCTCAGTAATACCCAACCATCCCCAGAAACACATGAATGTGCCACTTATTCCCTGGGCGAGTCATCTTGTTTATTGCTTCCACTTTAGTCAGCTTCAGTTTAAGCCCATTTGAATCCATGATGAATCTGAGGTATTCCAATTGTTCTTTAAAGAAATGGAACTTATAAGGCTTAATTTTGATATTAGCAGCAGCGAGGCGCTGAAACACTTGTTCCAAGTGGGCCAGGTGCTCTGTAAACATTTGCAAGAACACATTGATGTCGTCAAGGTAAACTAGGACGCAGGACAGCTTTAAATCACCTAAAATTGTATCCATGGCATGCTGGAACGTAGGCGGGGTGTTATACAACCCTTGCAGCATGTTAGTCAGCTGGAATAACCCTCTTAGGGTGATTATCACACGTTTCTCCTGTTTCACTAATGGTAATTCGATCTGCAAGTACCCTGAGATCAGATCCATGGCGGAGAAAAAAATTTCCCCACCCAATCAGTCTAACGCATCATCAATCCATGGAAGAGGGTAGGAATCCTTCTTCATTACATTATTTAGTTTATGATAGTCAATAACCACTGAATTTGAGCCATCCTTTTTCTTTACAATGAGCACAGGTGATGCCCACAGACTTTTCTGACGGCTCTAGCATTCCTTGCACTATAAGTTTATCCACTTCGTCGGAGACAACCTCTTCCACCACTTTTGAACATCTAATAGGTCATGATCAAATGGGAGGGTGATCCCCCATATCTATCCAATGTTCCGCCCCTTGAGTGCACCCCAAATCATGATTGTCATGTGCAAAGATATCCAAAAAGTTTTGAATAATGTCAGCCTTATCTTGCTGTTCTGCCAATAATCCCATGAGTGATTCCCGTAAAACCACAGTCAGTACACCGAACAACGAGCTTTCCAGTAGTCTGAGATCCTCCCATGATCTGAAATCATAAATACAATGAACTTCCTCTATAGGGACTAGGTGAAGGTAAGCCACCACTTAGTGCTGCCAGTCTTTATTGCCTTCTTCTATAAGTTCGCTAGCAGCACTTTCACCTCCCTGTTCCCAGTTAACAGTAGCCCTGGAGCCACATGTGGTTCAAGCTGCAAGTGCTGGTGAGGCGCCATAATTTCTCCATAAAGCCCTTTAGGGACATCAATTTCAAGCCCAGTCCCTACTATGCACTGGTGTCCAGATGGTAGGCTCAAAGCACTTGTTGCCTGAAGCGGGATCCCTTTGTACTCATAAATCTGGTTGGGGAGGGTCCTGGTCCACTACTCAGTCATTGATAACAAACAGGAATAACTCCGGCGCTGTACACTAGAATGATTTGACTAGAGCGGACTGGATCCGTTGGGATTCCACAAGAGAAAAATATATGGGAATTTGTTGGACTAAAGACGTAAAATTTTCATCCTCCATATTTATTAACACCAAATTTCCTCATAAAAGTCATGCCGATTAACATATTGTAGTAGTTATTTGGCAAAACCACTGCCGGATCAGACATCTGGACTGACCCAAATCATAAAGGTAACGCGCTTTATGCTCCTTCAGACACAGTGCTATACGTTCCCATGGTCCATATATTACCCAATGGTCCACATCCAGTTTCAACATAAGTTTAGCCACCAACTGGGTGGAGACTATGTTCACATGTGCTCCCATGTCTATGATAGCGCGTAATTTTGTGTTTTGAGTTAAAATGTCACAGTAAGTACATTCTGAGTAAGAAGAACCATCAGTGTTTATTACTTGTACGTTCAAGGTCTTTTTGTTACTCAAAAAGGAGGAAATGCCCTTGCCAACCTGAGGATAATCACTAGTGATTTTCTCCACCAGAGTGGCTACACTAACCCATACTAAAGAGGTGACGTTAGTTGAGGGATCCGCGTTGCTGGTGCCAGTCTGTTACAGGATCTGCCATACATATGGCTTCTGCATGTCGTGGCGGAACTCGGGGCTATGGGGTAAACTTTTACTCTTGGAAGTGGAAGCAGGGGTATCCAGCGAAATTTCTCTATAACAAATCATTCAATTGAGGTTTGAATTCTACCTAAAAAGACGTTTGGGAATTGTTAGGGACAAGTGAATTGGACTCAGCGGAGGAAGAGTGTCCTGTCTCTACTCCGCTCAAGCTTTTCCCTGCTCAACTTTCGCAGTTGGTATTGCATACACTTGTGGTTTTCTAGGGCAATTGCCCAAAGAATGCCTTCTTCATCTGCACTGAAAGCAATTGTTCATAAAAGGTTCACATATATAGCTTGTGGTGGAAGGACCAGGTCAGAAGTTGCTGGTATGGTTCCAAGGTTGCAGATGAACTGGTGAAGCGTACATGGGCTAAATTAGGGTCCACTGACTCATATGAGGGACAAATACGTTCCAGCAGCTGATAACCCAGTCGCTGCAGATTATTTTCTAAAGAGGTTGGAGAAGAGACATCAGAGATTTTTGGGCTACATTGGGTGTGCTGATTTTGGCAGAGAGTCAACATAAGGTGTTCACAATTTAGATAAGTCTGGTATCTCTATCCAACACATGAGACATAGCATTATATAGTTTATGATGTGGTTAGAAAGCCGCCGTCATTGCTACACCAACATCCTTGGTGGATAAAATGTTAGCTCCAAGTAGGACATGTGCTTCTACCAAAAAATGCTCAGTGAATTCTAACAGGGTCTCATTTCGGTGAAACTGTTTAGTTATAAAGTTGGCTTTCCATTGGACCATCTTGGTAGCGACCCTGAACAGCCTGATAACAATTGCTTTAACTTCATCTTAGGATAATGAGCTATTTGGAAGATAGCAGGTAACTTGATCTGCGCTTTCCACATCTAAAGCAGACAGAAACAATTTTGCTTTTTGTCAATCAGTAGCCCATTCCACAGCGAATTCAAAACGCTTAAAGTAACCATGTAGATTCCCATCACAACTGAAAGGAGGTAATTTTTCAATACGAATGAATTCACTTTGCTCCAGGTTCCTGCCGCAAGGAGCAGGCAAATTGGTTTCAGAGCGACTACAGGAACCATCCCTTTTTGTGTTATCATACAGCCAGACAGATGGACTCAAATCCATAAAAAAGGACTCAGAAGAAGTGGTGTTGCACGGGGGTTTATTGTACCACCCAAGAGATATTCATTTGCTGATCCATAGCATTCTTCCCCTGAATCGCCACTAACTGCCCCATTTCCCCTGGCTCCAGCATGCCCCGCGAACTGTTCATTGATCAACTGCTCTGCTTTAATCGAATATCATTTACACCATCCACCCTGAAATTCCTGTTGCAGCATTTCATAATGCTGTTGCAACTCCTGGCAGTATTCCCTCTCAACATTCAGTTTCTGTTCCATGGCTTGTAATTGTGAGAGACCTCTTTAATCATGTTCTGCAGGTGGGTTTGCTGCTGGCTAGCGTTATGCATTTGTTGATTGGCGTCATTTATTTGGTTAATGATGGAGGCTTGTTTCCATACCAATTCCTCATTGGCCCGTTGAAGGTTATCAAGGCGCCCTTGCATGTCCACATACTCTCTTGTCTCACCAATTGGAAGAGGGAAGGCTCGTTGGCACTCAGCATGACTAACAACTTCCAGTTGTGTAATCATACGAATAAGCTGGAGATATTTGGGAGATGTTTACCAAAGGATTAGTACATTATCTGACATTTGCTGGGTACTCCATTCAAGGCGAAGTTGGGTTAATTCAGCTGATAAAGAGCTGACTTGGTCTGCCACTTTCCATTTCATCAGGGTTATTTTTCCTTAAGTTGGATAATCACAGCTTCAAGAGCTTCTGCCCATTTGGCTGACTCCATCATAAAGCGCTCAGTATTATTCCCTCAGTGTTGTTAAGTCCTGAATCTACTCCACTGATAGGCCATTCTGATCCAGCAGTTCTCTTATTACTCAAGGTAATTCTAAATTTAACTGTAGTACCGGAATGTCCAATCAACGGCAGACGTCCCCAAAATGATAATCCATCTGTGCCAGTGCCCCTTGTATTTCCAAAAATGAACAATCAAGGCAGTCAAGCAGGAGGCGAGTATTGTGCTCCTATGCTCATGCAAACTGTAATACATCTCCAATTTCAATATTATGGCGAGCCAGCACATGCAGTATCTTGCAAATTGAAGGTTGCACATAAGCGACTAGATATTCCTTGATTCCGTGGGTACTGAGGCGGTGAGTCAACCCCATTGTAGTCGCATCCAAATATAGCATGTACAGAGTGTAGCGATTTTCTTGGTCGCATTGGCTATAGAATAAACTCAGGGCGTTTTTCCCAGTCTCATCTTCATATAGGCAATATCCTTGCAACAGCCACTCCATAAAATTTTCTCAGTTGTTGGGGAGTCACAATTGTGGAGCGTCCTTTTTGGTTGGTTATCAGCTCAGGGCAATTTTCCAATTGCAGATTGATCATAGCTTCATCATCCCCTGGTTTGGTCACAGTAAATAATGTTGGTTCATGGTTAGGTGCCTCCTGGGCTTCTTCAGCATACCGCGCCCAGAATCCAATCAAAATTATGCTGGAACAAATGAGAACTCATCATTGTATTTTATTGCTGAAAAGCTACAGTTGCCTAGTGGCCCCCTGTAGTGAGCACCACTGTTAATTCTCAGTGTATAAGCTTGATTCCGCTGAGTCAGTTTACACAGGGTATTAGCCACTGAGCAACAAAATCAGATGATATCAAGATCGCCAACTCTACTAATAAACTTGATAAACTTATATATGGAGCTATCACACCTTATTTTGACCTTTATTATAAATTGCAGAATTATCTGCAATTACTTAACCACACAAGAAAGATCCCCTTTCAATCCTCCGTGTGACTCTTTATATCTCAGTTCCCCAAGCTGGATGCATCCTCAGCTTGGTATTTTTCAATTCATCATTCCTATTATAGAAACTCTCGTTTTTATTGAATTTCAGCATAAATCTTCTTGATTTGTTGAATGGTCATCATTTTAATTGATCATAATTTGTATCCTCTTTTCCATAAATCTCAAGGCTAGTCTTGATTCCCCCTCCAATTTGTCAGTATGGGTAGTGTATCATCCAGTTATATCAACTTTCTGACAGAAATCTTAAGAATAAGCGGCTTTAAAAAACTTTCTTGATTGCCTTTAACGCATATTTTCAAGCCTCTGTCCATTTGAAGGGAACGTTTTCCCTTTCAGGGGATGAAGGGGTGCTGTCAAAAGTGAGAACTCAAGAGAAAAATTCCTTAAGAATATAATGGTACACAAGAGCCTCCACATCTGCTTCTGGGTGTTAGGCGTGGGCCATAAAAGAATGGCCTCAAGTTTAATTGGGGAAATGGCGTACCCATCTATCAAACCAGGTTACCCAAAATAGTGCCTTCTTTTTTTAGTACTAGATGGTCCCAACAGAATAGTGCCTTCTTCTTTTTTAAAAAACTTGCACTTTGAAGGCTTCAGGTAAAGATTTTCTTCCTTCAGAGCATCTATCACCGCCTCCACGTCCTTCACTTGATGCTTGTGAGAATAATTGTGTACTAAGTTATTGTCAATATATGACGCAGCACAGGTGAATTATTAACGCCCAGAACATCATCAATTATATGCTGGAACTTGGCGACCGCATTTTTAAACCAAAATGCATTAAACAGATATTAAACCCCTTGTAGTAAGAAATAAAAAAGCCACTCCTGGTCTTCTCCTACCCTTGTTTGATTGAAAGCGTTCATGAGGTCAAGCTTATAAACATATTTAAATTGCAAAGCTTGGCTGATGTTTTGTTGGAATAGGTATAGGGGTCGTGCACCATTATACTATTTAAATAGCTGAAGTCCACAAAAGGGAACAAAATAACATCAGTTTTTTTCTGAAAACTATGGGGAAGCGATAGTAGAGGCTTTCTACAATACCAGCCCTTATTTTAGCATGTCTTATAACCAAACCCCAAAGCTTTATCTTCCTGTCCCATAAAAGGTTACAGAGGGAAGTTGATATTACTTAAATCCATCGTCAGATTGAAGGCCAGACTGTAATCAGCGTGAGGTGAAAAACAACTGGTTTTATCCATATTAAAAATGTATTTTTACTGCAACAAATGGGAAGCGAAATCAGGTGGTAAATCAGTGGGGGAGTGAATTGCCATAATAAAACCCACACATCAGATAGGGAATAATGTATCAATGAGGAAAAGGTCACCACATGAGTGGGTGTTTTCAAAAGACAAGAGGTTAGGCTACAGGTTAATAATCAACTGTTAATGATGCCACCAACCTACCCCAGAAAATGACTGGGAATATTAAATCTGGCATCTTAGTAAACTTTTCACAAAGGCCAAACTTATGCACAGAGAAGGGGACAGTACTTCTCACCTTATAATAAGTCATGGGCTGAAGAAGCGCCCAGTATAGAAGATAATACATAAAGATACTAATCCAAATCAAATTTTTAAGCTCATATATTACACAGATGTCCTATATCAAAGTTAGACTCAAAATATACTTTATGGGATCCCAAAAGAATTTTAATAGGCAAAAAAGATACATGATCATGTTTACTTGTAACGTCATAGGACATACTTGGGTGGGTAAAGGGATTATCATCAGAATATTAACTGGACTATTTTTGTTAAGATAAACCATTACTTCATTTGTGTAATCTTCATTACTCTCTTCCTGATAAGCCGCAGGCAATAGAGGCATCAACGTATTCAGGGCCGCCCAAATTTCAGCAGCTTAAAACTCAACAGAAGGAGCTGGACCACCAAAACACATAATTGCAAGCTGTAGGAGAGAAAAATGGAATTATAAACAAACTTCACCCCCACGCTTGTGACTCATCTAGTCTGGACATACTATTTAGTGAAGGAAGAGATGAAAACCTTTACGTTTGAACTTGAAATTAAGCCAGAATTTCTGAGACATATAATCCTCAACCGCAATATAGAATTTTTTATCACTGGAATAATCTGCGATAAGCCACCAAATTAACCAAGGGTTGAACGTTCTTCTTATATGAAAAGACCAACACATCACCCCACTTTAGAGTAAGGGTGGAAAGGCTAGAAATGTGGCCTACTCCATTAACTCATGGAACTTGCTGATATAATTAAGACTGAACTGATTTCAGGATGAGTTAACACACACAACAACAGCCAGAATACCGCTGATACAGCCATATACAATGTTAGGTGTAAAGTGAGTAGTAAAATGCCAATATGAGACAGGTAATCACAAATTGACATCTTAGCTGATAATTAACGCTTTAAACTTCTTAATTCATTAATTAATTGTGAAAATCAAGAATCTTATTTGAGAAAATAAAGGGAAAGGGTTAAAGAGATCTAGTGACAGCAGAAACTGTTGAAGAACTGCTGCCTTATAGCTAAATGGGTGTGGAATTAAAGGAGGGGTGCATTGGTATCTGCAAATTCCTTTATGATTTTTCTATGTTGTTGAACACTAGGGCATTTCTGATACCAATTCAGATCCAACCTGATTGTCCAGATTAGTATCAATAGATACAAAATGTAAAGGCGCAATTTTACTTAACTAGCTGGCAATGGCTTCTGGGCATCACCACTTCCTGGCACATTCTCTTGTCTTATCCAACAACTCCTTGATATTAGGAAAAGTGAATAGAGAGAAAATCTCAGGGGTAGGATGTCACCCACCTCATATTTACCACATGGTCTAGATCGCCCTGGTTGATGAAAGGTGAGACAGCCTCTTTTGCCCTTGGTTCTAAAGGGATAGCCTCCCACTTAAGGCTCAGGGGTGATCCCCTGAATTACAATGGCAAATGGGCCCCATGTCCCTTCTAAATAAATTGTCTCTTTTGGATCATGGAGACTTCCCGTCCCTCCTGGGCCCCAAGGGCCTCCAGGGCCTATAGGTCCACTGGACCTGCCATTCTCTTATCTTGCCCACAGGATGATCCCTTGTCATGAGATTAAATTCAAGTCTTAGACCAAGATATTAAACCATTGCTAAAAGTTGTTGGTTACAGTAACTGGAATTAACAAACCCAAATATTAAAGTCAATGCTCTCAAGGAAGCGTTGAATAATGGTTACCACATATAAGATTCAATCAAATTATATGAAAAAGTTAAAAATAAAAAGCAGCTAGATTGAAGTAAGACAATTGATATCTATAAGTTATAAATATTCAAAAGATGCAAATCTCTTATTTTTATGAAGCTATTATCAATAAAAACTTCTTACAAATCAATTTTAGCATAGGTTGCGCATTTTAAGAAGACATAGAAACTATATATAAAGCAAGCTAATTGAAATAGAGTCCTGCACCTCCCACAAAAGTAGATCTATCCAGGATTAATCAAGCTAACATTATTAGTGTGTACGTATCTTTGCTTCAAGAGAAACTATTTTTAGTCTTTTTTAGAGGGATAATTTTAGTCAAGAAGATTGCATTATTGGCTCATTCTTTATATATCTGAGAACACCATTATATTCTCCTTATTAGCAAATATGACTTTACTTACCCTCTTGTCTTAGTTGGCTGCTTAAGAAAGATATGGCACCCCACCTAATGCGCTACCACATCTAGTCTGAGGTTAAAGCTGAACTATCTAGTAATTTTCTAGTGACCATACACTTGCCAACTAGAAGAAAATTCTTTCAGGTATGTAAATCTGACAAGGAGGTCACCATATGAGTCTGTTGCTCGCATTTATTCTAAAGCACAAATCTTGGTTTAATAATTTATTTTGCTTCATGACGCAATAATTGCGGTTTCATCAGCTCTAGCTAGTAAACCTCAACTACAAATTCATATGAATGAATGAGGAAAATTTTACTTTATCATATGAAGGCTTTTTGGAAACCTGCCTCACTGATATATGCCACTCTTAATCTACCTCAGGTCCACGACCCCAAATTACTTAGCTTTATTTGAGGTAAGCCAACCAGGGGACAGACAGTACCGATACAAAATTGACCAAAAAACACAAACCAAAATCCCTAAAAGAGTTGCAGAACCAAAAAAAGGAAAACTAAGCCAACCAGGTGTAGCAGTTGTGGACCGCTTATCCCACCATGGCGGAGGGGGGGGGAAGGGGCTTCAGACAGCTTGTCAATTTTTTCTTCATTAATGAAGAGACAAGCTAAAGCTGAGAGAAAAGGGGTTGGGGCATCCACAGGATGCGGGTTGAGGAAAAATGGAAAAGGGTTAAGTTCATTGCTAACAAGCTGGGCCTGGAGCATAGCCTCTAGGAATTTAGCAACATGGTGTTCAGCTTGTATGCGTACATCAGGAAGCTGAGAAAACTTGGTTATATTGGCTCTGGTGCTGCGCTTGGTGGGGGAAAATTTTGCCAGTGCAACAACTTTCATGAGAGCAGAGATGGCGATTTCCCTTAATCGTTCAATTTCCTCTTTTGCAACTGCAGGGAAATCATCAGGGTAATGGATTAAATGTAGCCCCTCATCAAATTGAGTGACTGATTGTGCCACATCTTCATGGAGATGGCGGCTATCAGTAGAGGCCACAGCAACTTCAGCAAGTTGATGGTCACTTAAAAATGGGGTAGCAGTGGGTTTGGGATATATTTCTTAGGTGGGAATGGGGCATTGAACTCTGAAGTTAGATATGATTCCAAATTAATTGAAAAGTCAGGAGGAGGTATGATTTCCCCAGATTCAGCAATTTCATCCAATAGGTCCCAAGGATTTTGATTGAGCATGATTGACCCCGATGGATGAGGTTTTGGTTGGGTAATTTTTGGGGCGTTAAATCGGTTGGACTGGAGATGGATCCAAACCTACTCCTGATTGGGTAAATTGTTTGAAATTAAGCTGACTTGAGCTGTGGTTGCAAAGGTTTTGTTGGTTTTTGAGCGTTCAGCTGGAGAGGGTGGGGGCAGCTAAAATCCCCACTCAAATGCTGTTTGTGCGGCCCCATGTGTGGGCATGGCGGAATCCGCTAGTTTTAAGTTGAAACTACAGGATTTCTTGGAATGATCCAACTCATGGCATAGGGAACAAACGGTGCGGCCATTGTCAACATAAGCCCAAAAGAAGTGGTCTGGTGCAGATGGGATATGGGCACTTGGAGGGATGTGCTGGGCTACAGTTGGTTGGTGGGTGGTGATGGTGACCATTGCCCATGGTGCTGCTAACTGCTCAGCTCCGCTTGGTACCAGGAAGTGGAGGATGGGGTTTATACCATATTTAGATAGCCCCATCATCAGTTCTTCATAGAGTGTTTGAGGCGGAAGGTTTGAAGGAAGGTTTGCAAAGGTCACCACCATCGTGGTGTCACTGGGGAGGCGTGTACGGGTTGTGAAAAAAAGGAGTGTTTTTATATATTAAGGGCGTAGATGCTGCTGCAGCTGCGTCCTCTTCAGTGGGAAAACCAATATCAAAATAGCTCTTATAAGGGCGGAAGTCAATAAATCCCACTGGTGAAAACGTGGATGTTGCCAGCTCAATTATCACTTTGTCAGCATATGGGAAGAGATGCCCATATTTGACTTGGAGGCAAAAGCAAATATTGGATTGGGGTAGGGCCAGTGGGTGGGGGCGGGTTGAGTGTACTCACGCTAAGTTTAATGATAAGTCCCTAGGAGGGACAAATCAGCCTAATACATTAGGCGGACTGGATGAGCCAGTTTGCACACATTTACCTGCAGGGCGGAAAACGCTAGCAGGTGGAGCGCTGCTGCCCCACTCTGGGGCAGCAGGTGGCAGATCCGCTGACATAAAATGGAAATTGAAATGGTGAAGGTGGCAATGAAAAATTAACGGATGCTTTTTTTAATAAATTCACTCAAAAGTGATTTTGAGCAGAAAGAAAAGCTTTTCCATGACCCCAAATTAATATATTAAAATAAAAATTAGTTTGTAAAAAAAGTGCTAAGATGCATTTATTGTGGAAGACAAAGATATAGTATTCCTTTACTGGGAGATATCATCTAATTATAAAGAAAAAGAGCGGTCAGAATAGGGGTACAAGGCTCCCTGTGCTGATGACTTAACTGTGCCTCATGATCATATCAAGAACAATTAATTTCTCTGAAATGTATAGTTTTGACATCCATGAGGCTAAATTTCATATGAGACACTAATCAATAAAAAATATACTAATAATATTTCTCATATTGTTCTAAATTGTCCTCTTTAGCCAATTACGCTATTACATCTCAGTGGTAAACTACAGTAACCCATATTGACTCATGGTTCACAAAGTAAAGGTAAAGATATAATTGACTTTTATCACCCATTAGTATTAATTGCTCAAGACTAATGGGAGTTAAAACGCAGCCTTATCTCAAGCATATATAATAATATGTATGGCAGGAACCACTGAAATTGTTCTCTTCAGCCTAATCTCATTTGATACATAAAATATTTTGGACTACAAAATATTTATCTCTGTTATGACAATGGATAGTAGCTAAATTCTTCTGCTGAAACCAAATTTCTCATGGTACATGCGACTATTTTAATTATAAAGATACCTTTCTTTCCATGCTTGGATACCAAGTCCCAATTTTTTATATGCTTTATTAGTAAAAAGGGGAAACACAAACTGTGAACTTTCATATTTTTATAGCCTGACTATGTTTCCAGATTATAAAAAGTTTTGAAACTAAATGCTAAGTTGACCACCTCTATGGTTGATTTTGAGGTGGGATGCCTCCTTATTCCAATAAAGTAGATACAACTTCTCTTTTATCCCAACTGTTAGTATATACTGGGATTAAAAGTAACTCTTTATTATTTCTTGCTCAAAATTTTCAGTTTACACTAATATTTACTTCCTCAAAACCTCCCTTTTTCAAGAAGTTCTAGATCTGGCTTACCAAGGCACCTACTATCCGTTTAGCAATTTAGCTCAATTTCCAAAAACAACTAAGGTAAACCACCCTATTACATATGTATAAATTTTACCCTATGACTTATTAATTAAGCTAAAGGTATTAGAGCACTTTTAAATTTTGGGCTAGAGCGGCCACCTACTTTTTGTCATTTTACCTGTTGGCGCTACAGTTCTCTTGACTGGCGCCAAGGTTCAAGGTGGCTCAAAGCTGGAAAATTGGAAGTGAAGAATGAAGAGGAAAAGGAAAAATTAAGGTTAGTTTACCAAATGATTTATTAATTTGAAATGCTTCAATATTTATAGGGTGCGTGGGAACTCAATGCATTTGGGATCTTTGGGTCCTCATCCGATCAGGATCTTTAGTTACTTTCTGGAAAGGCCTCCTCAAAGGCGTCCTCAATGGATATTGTTGTTCACCTGACTGAGAAGGTGGAAAGCCCGCTCCATGTGACTCAGTACTAGGTAAGGTCGATCCAGAAAAAGTTTTATCTTGGCTGGAATCGATGATTGACTTGGTATGGCTGGATTTGGAAGATGGAAATTCGAGATGATTTTTATCTTGAATCCCAACAAGGTCCCCTTCAAGATCCTGTTGGAGGGGGAAGTACGGCCAGAGGAACTGACCATGCACTTGGTTTACAACAGTCCCTTGCTTGGTATTGGCAATGGAGTATTCAGACTTCACCTTGTGTATCACTTTGTAGGGCCCAGACCACAGTACATCGAGCTTTTTCTGTCAGCCTCCCAGTTGATGATGATAAAAGAGAATGAGGTCACCTAGTTGAAATTCTGGTAAGGAGGGTCATCTGAGATTCGATCAAAATGTCTCTATTCCAGTGGTGATAACAATGCCTTGAGTGGCTTGGGCTTAGAGCTGGACGATTTCATCAGCAAGGGCCCTCATATTTAAATCAGCATTCTTAGGAGTGGAGGATTCGAAAAGGGGCTGGATGCTACTGGGTAGTCGTGGGGCCCGCCCATACAGGGCTTCAAATGGGGACATTTTGATAACACGGTGGTAGTTTACTCGGTATGCAAGCAGGGCGTTGGGCAAATAGTGGTTCCAGCGGCCAAGATCTGAGGCAGCTAACTTCTGCAGGATGGAGATGAGAGTTCCATTAGCCCTTTCCACCACCCCATTAGTAGAAGGGTGGTAGGGAGCAGCGAAACTCTGGGTGGTTCCAAATAGTGAAGTTAGCTCCTGTACTACCTGGGAGGTAAAGTTCAAACCATTGTCTGAGAGCAAGGTCTGAGGGCACCCGTGCTGGGTGAAAATGGAGCAAACAAGGAACAAGGCGGTAGCCTTGGCCGTGGCCACAGGAACTGAGATTGCCTCGACCCACTTAGTCAGATGGTCTATGGCAAGAATAATATACTTGTGACCATGCAGACCAGTGGGGAGGGGACCCACCACGTCGATACTGATGACATTGAAGGGCTTGGTAGGCGCGACGATGGAGTGCTGATAGTGAGGGTTGGCCCAGTCTTGGGATCAGCAGGTCATGCAGGCTTAAAACCTCTTGGATAGTTTCAACCATTCAGTCCCAGTAGCAGTACAACTTCAGCCACTCATAGGTCTTCTTGACAGCACCATGCCCCACAGTAGAGTGGCCTTCCAGGATGATATCAGTATGAGAGGAGGGTTGGATGTAGGGAAGCCACTTCTTGTTGACTCTCTTGTAGAGTAACCCATCCTTGATCTGAGTGTCTTGAGTCATCCGGCGGAGTTCAGCTTGGACCTGGGGGATTCCAGCTCCCAACGTTCAGGCTGCCCTATTAAGTCATAGAGCCGATCCTCCTCTGGGGTCATGACTGCTAATACTGGCATCCGGGAGAGTCCATCAGCATTCTGGTGAATAGCACTTGCGCGATGGACAATGGTGAAGTTATAGCTTTGTAGTTTATAGGGCCCACCTGGCCAGCTGTCCATCAGGGTCTTTCATTTTCTGCAGCCATCGAAGGGAAGAATGGTCAGTAATGATAGTAAAATGGGTGCTGTAGAAGTAGGGCCAAAAATGCTTGATGGCTAAAAGTATGGCTAGGCATTCCCTCTCGGTAATGCTGTAGTTTCATTCAGCCTTGCTTAGGGTTTTGCTAAAATAAGCTATGGGATGGTCAACCTGGTTCTCATCATGCTGAGCCAGGATAGCCCCCACAGCGACGTCACTAGCATCTGTGAACAGCAAGAAGGGCTTGTCGAAATGGGGATAAACTAGAACAGGTTTTGTACATAAAGCCATACATAGGGTGTTGAAGGCCTGTTCCTGTTCAGGTTGCCAGTTGAATGGGACATTTTTTTGTAGGAGGTAGAACAACGGCTCAGCCAGGTCAGCAAACTGAGGGATGAACTGATGGTAATAGCCCACCATACCTAGGAAGACTTGAATATCTCGTAGGCTCTGGGGGCGTGACATCATCTCTATAGCATCGACCTTGTTGGGGATAGGTTGAATGCCACGCTTGGAGACCTTATGGCCTAGAAACTCTAGCTCAGGCTGGAAGAAGGAGCACTTTGAGAGCTTCAGCTTGATGGAGGCCTTCTGGAGACGTTCAAAGACTTCTCTAAGGTAGTCGACATGTCTGTTAAAAGTTTGCAAAAAAATGGTGATGTCATCTAGGTAGACCAAGACACAGGAGAGCTTCAGGTCCCCAAGGATCCCATCCATGGCGCTGGAACGTGGCTGGGGCATTGCAAAGGCCTTGGGGCATCCTGGTAGGCTCAAACAGCCCTTCGTGGGAAATTAGAGCATACTTGGCTCAGTCTTTGGGAGCGAGCTCGACCTGCCAGTACCCACTGGCGAGGTCCATGGCGGAGAAGTACTGGGAACCTGTAAGCAGTTGGAGTGAGTCATTGATATGGGGCAGAGGATAGCTGTCCTTCTTAGTGATGGGGTTGAGTCGTTGATAGTCCATCACCACCCGGTGCTTGTGTCCTTCTTTCAGACCAGCAACAGCATGGAGGACCAAGGGCTACGTGAGGGAACCAAGAGCCCTGCATCGAGCAGCTGTTTGAGTTCTACCATAACCTGGGCCTCTTCAACCTTGCTCTTGCAGTAAGGCTGGGACCAAAATGGGGGGCATCCCCAGTTTCTACATGGTGGAGGACTCCGTTCATCCTTCCAAAGTCATAGGTTGAAGTGGAGAAGAGATCCAAGTATTCCTCCAGGAGCTCCTGAACCTTAAGTCGCTTGATGTCAGAGAGGTCCTTTCCTATGTTAGCGTCAATTAAGTTAACCGATGATGGCGACTCCAAGCCAAGGTCCCTCAATTCCCCAAAGCTTTGGACATCAGCAATAGCCCTCATTGGTAACAGGCAAACATAAGCAGCAGGCTGGCTAGGTCCTATAACTTTTGGTTTGTCAGTCAGGTTGGCTAGTAACACTGATATCGACCCAGCGTATGCTGGATCAAGGATTCCGGGGCAGGTCAGCACTTCCTTGGGAGATGGGTTATCCAGACCTTGGACCTCCAGTAAATACCCTGAGGGAATGTTAAAGTGGACTCAGGTGTCAACAACGACCTGGGATTTTGGGGGCACAGTAGTGGTCTGGGGCAAGTAAACTGGCATCCCCTTGGATCCATCCACAGCAGGAGGGGGTAGCCAGACTCGAGAGCCCCAGATGTGGTACTCAAGCTGATTTATTCATCCTTCAGTCTCCAGTAGGCAGGCTTGGGCCTTGACATCCACCCTATAGTCATGGGCAGATTCAAAAACCAGAGGGACTCGGTGTCCTAGAAGGGAGAGGAAACCACCACCAGAGTGGATAACAGCCAAATAGTCTCAAAGAAACTGGGTTCCAAGGAGTAGATTGTAGCTGGTGTTGTCTAAAGCGACGGCGGTTGTATCCAAAGCGAGCTTTCCAAACCGAATTGGGAGGGAAGAATAGGCCCCTATGGATTGGGTGCACTGGGGGCCAGCTATACCATACTCCATGTAGTGCGGCATGTTGGGGGCAACCTTGATGCGTTTCATCAGCTTGGAAGAGATAACATTCACGGGGGAGCCACTGTTGATTATGGCATAAACTGGAATCTTGTGGACCCAGATGGCGACTCAAGTGACCAAACTTTCAAACTGAGGTGGCAACGTAAGGAACATAGGAGAATCATCAGAAGAAGAGTAAGCAGTATCAATGTCTTTATTGTCATTAGATACTGTGGCTACTTCTTCAGAGTTAACGGCTTCTGGTTGGTGCGTAGGGGTTATTTGAGGCTGGACAGGGGTGTCAGCATGGAGCGCCTCATCCTTCATGCTGACTGCCTTTTTCCCACCTCTTCAGCTAAATGTTTCCAACAATTTTTGGCGCTATGTCTAAAGTCATTGCAATAGGTGCACCGCGGTCGAGGGTTTCTTTGATTCTCAACTACATGGACCCTAGGGCATTTAGAGGGACCTGCGGGTGCAGCTTTAGAGTTTAGGATCGTGGCAGGGATCTCGTTGAGGGCCTCCTTGATCTCTCTGATACAAGTGAACCCATTCTTCTGCCCAATCATGTGCATCTGGACCTTGGGATAGGACCCAAAGGCGGAGATGATGGCGGTAATGGCGTCATCCAGTGTGATATGGCTTGTCATAACCAAAGGTTGAGCCTGAGCGTAGAACCAGTTGGCAAACTCCATAGGTCTTTCTCCTTTGTTAAGTCGAATGCCCATAAATGCTTGCTTCTGGTTGGGTAAGGCTTTGTTACTGCTGAACTCTTGGATCAGGGCGGTGCATACTTGTTCCCAGGTGTTACACTCCTTCAGATGGGGAGTCATAATTTCCTGGGTGGTACTGTCTAGGCATGAGTGGATGTGCTTCACCTTTTGTTGGTCGGTGGCCTCCTCCATGGAACTATCATAAGCATACAAGAAGGAGGCAATGCTCTCCCACCCGGGGGTGAACTTCTCCTTGAAGCTAGATTTAAAGTTAACGACAATAGGAGTAGAGAGGGTGTTAACGCCTGGGATAGGTGTTGGCTCTGAGATCTCCATTTCTGCATACTCTCGTGGAGCCCTTTGGTCTAGCCACCTCTGCAACCCTTCTAAGTCTTCTTGGATGTATTCCCAATTTTGACTGAGGGTGGAAGCGGATGCCTTTCTGGCAACCTGCTCCTTTAAGGACTGAATTTTGGCGTTTTGTGGTTGGAGTTGGTTTTTGATGGTGGCCAACTGGGTTTTGAACCCGTGATACATCATTTCTAGCTGGGAGATGCGAGTATCGGTGAGCCTCATGAAAGTGCTGAGGTCATCCATCTCATCTGATAGTGCTTCATTGGAGACCCTGGGGTCGAGGGGAACACCATCCATTCGAAGCTTGCATCCCAAGGCCACGTGTTGGATCTGGTCCCTCAGGGCGGCCAGAGCAGTTATTACATCCTTTTGCCAGGGTTCTTTGGGTTCACCCGAGGTGGGGGCTGGAAGGCCCTTAGGACCCATGAGGCCCTTCAGGTCCTGCTGGTCCCTGGCGCCCCTTGGGACCTTCTGGCCCCCTAGGCCCTTCTGGTCCGGCAGCCGCGGGGGATTGGTCATGAAAGGCCAGCTCTCAGTAGCGCTGCTGTAGGGATTGTAGCGATTCTTCCACTTGTTGCAATCGTTGGGTCCACGTTGCTTCAAAATGCTGGGCATTTTGGCAAAAATGCTCCTTGAGGTAGCCAGAAATGCCGCTATCTATTACCACTAGTTAGTCATGGATTTCATTAATTAGCTGACGGTTATTGAGGATAGCTTCATGATTGTCATGCACAAAGGAGGAGGCCACATTATAGAAGTCAACCATATTGAATGTAAATTTTGGGTGAGCCCTAGGTGCCGGGAGACCTCCTGATGGTGTAATCCTATGAGCTGGAGGAGGTGATGAAATGCAGGATGAACGAAATTATGAAGGTAGTGATCGGGTACCATCTAGTACTAAAAAAAAGGTAGTGATCAGGTCCCAAGGTAAGCTCCCCAGCAGGTAATGCAGCCAAGGAGTATAAGTCTCACATCGTGGATGGCACAGCAGAAGCGCGGGAGCAGCTGGAGCGGACTCCCTCAGCATAGATGCTGAGGATTAGTTTTTTGATGACATTGTGAGAATGTTTGAGCTGAAGTTGATATTGACCCCCATCTAAGGAGGGCAGCAAAAATTGGAAAAGGCGCAGAATTTGAGCCTTTCTGGCTGTGAGGGCGGTGTTGCAAATTGGGAAGAACTAACCCATCGAGAAACGCTCCTCAATTGACCAGTTGCTTGGTCTTCAGGGTTGCTATTGGTTTCCATCTTGTGATCGACATTTTCACTGGGTCAGCTTGGAGCCCCCTGTAGTGAGCACCACTTGTTGGCGCTACAGTTCTCTTGACTGGCGCTGAGGTTCGAGGTAGCTCAAAGCTGAAAAATTGGAAGTGAGCAATGAAGAGAAAACGGAAAAATTAAGGTTAGTTTACCAAATGATTTATTAATTCAAAATGCTTCAATATTTATAGGGTGCGTGGGAACTCAATGCATTTTGGGATCTTTGGGTCCTCATCCAATCATGATCTTTAGTTACCTTCTGGAAAGGCCTCCTCGAGGGCGTCCTCAATGGATATTGTTGTTCACCTGACTGAGAAGGTGGAAAGCCCACTCCATGTGACTCATTACTAGGTAAGGTCGATCCAGAAAAAGTTTTATCTTGGCTGGAATCAATGATTGACTCGGTATGGCCAGATTCAGAAGATGGAAATTTGAGACGATTTTTATCTCGAATCCTGACAGTACCAAAAGTAAATTTGGTCTAGCTTTATTCTCAAGCAAAATACTGCTGCATAATCTCTAACTGAAGAATATAATAACATCTTCCCATCTGGTCATCCTATTTATGATCATATGAGAGGTGTTTAACATCCCCAATACATGAAACTTCACCCCCTTTAGATCTTGACCCCATCAAAAAAATTCAAAACAGAAGAAGCTCAGTTAACCTTTATAAAACTTTCTTGATGCTGGACTAATCTAACTGCTTGCAAAGTCCCTGGGTTTTACCCTTCTATTAAGTAGAAAGATGGTTATATTGGGTAGTTATGGACTAATGACAACCAATTTTTATCATCCATAAAGATAGCTACCCCTTGCCTTACATTAAAGAATCTCTGAAGTCTCTAGATGCTCACAGTATTCTTTTTGGTATAGATCTGGCCAGTAGTTACCTTCAAATTGACTCTCTTCCAATGTTGTGCTAAATGTGCTCTTGTTTCTAGTGAAGGTTTATTAAGCTCAATAGAATGCCGCAGATATCATGCAATGCCCCTGCCACAATTCAACAAGTTATGGATCAACTATTTAAAGATCTTAGATTTGGGTTCAAGTATACCTCAATGATGTGACTGTATATCCTAGAACTTTACAAAGCATCTTGATCTTCTTTGTCAAGTAATATAAAAATTAAGCGAGTTCCTTTTAACTTAAACCTTAAAAATGCATTCTTTAAACTTGAAAAGGAGTTTTTTGGCAAAGTTAATTAGTAATTTATCCTTCCTATTCAGAACAAAATAACAGCAAACAAACAAATGTACCTCTCAGAATTTATGCAATATCTAGGTGTTCCTTTTAATGATATAATACTATTGACAGTCTATAGTCCACTTTGTAGACCATTATGAATCCTTAGTAAAACTATACCATGAAATGTACTCTATTCTGGGGTTTCAAACAAAAACAATCCTTTGACTCCATATAAAAAGCTTTGTTAAACGCCCCATTTTAAGACATCCTAACTAAGATCAACCTTTTATTCTCTTTAGGATGCAAGTGATACAGCTGTTGTGGACATCCTGTCCAAAAAGATGTGCTGATCAAGTGGTTGACCCTGTTGCATATTTAGGAAGGACTCTAACTAAAGATGAACAGAATAATTACATGACAAAATGCAAACGTCATGCGGTGTTACTTGCTATCAAACAACTTCTTTTATTTATATGGTAAACATCTATAGTTGTAACCAACTACACATATTCTCCAATGGCTCTGTCAAATAAAAAAGATAGATGGGGGTTATCTCATTGGGCGCCAAAATTAAAAAAAAATTATGATTTTTAAAAAGTCTACCAATATGGAGCCATACAACAAGACGCAGATGTATCTCCATTGGAACCCTGATTACATGTAGCTATCCTCAAATAGGATTGATTATATAAATTCCACACCCAACCTAAACTTAGATTGTAAGAACTGCTCAACAATCAAGATAATATAAAAAATGGCATCTAATATTTTAGTTGAAATAAAATTTTTAACTTTTTTCAATGTATACTGACCAGGGGATGGACATTACCAAAAAGGAGCTCCAATGAAACAAACCAAAAATTTGAATTAACTGCCTGAAACAAGCATTGTCACACACAAAAGGACAAAAAATTAACCTACAAGGTGGCACAGAGGCAAGCCACTTATCCCATCATGGCAGAGGGGAGGGGATCAGATGGATTATTGCATTCAGCTGCTTTTAATTATTCAGCATTGAAGAGGTGGACCTATGCTGATAGCAAGGGGTTGGAGCATCCAAGGGATGAGGGTTGAGGTGAAGCAGATAATCATTGAGAATGATAATGATTTTTGTGCCTGGAGCATAGCCTCTATGAGTTCAGCAACGTGGTGTTCAGCTTGGATGTGGGCTTCAAGAAGCTGGGCAAACTTTGCAATGTTGGCTCTTGTGATGCATGTGGATGAGGAAAATTCTGTCAGTTCAGCGACATGCTTGACAGCTGTGATGGCAGTTTCAGCTAGGCGTTTGATTCTCTCTTTTGCAACTACAGGGAAATTGGGGGGACCATGATCCATGCAGCCCTTCTTTAAATTCAGTGACAGAGGCTGCCACAGCTTTGTGGAGATGGAAAATTTTGGGTGAAGCCACAAAGGCCTCAGCAAGCTGATGGTCACTCAGTAAAGGGGTAGCGGTGGGTTTGGGGATATATTTTTTGGGTAGGAGTGGGGCATCAAAGTCCAAATTCTGTAAGGTTCTAAATTAATTAGTAAGTTTGAGGTGTGGCAATTCTACCAGATTCATTTATTTTATCTAATAAGTACCAGAGATTCTAATTGTGTAGGATTTTTTGGTGATACATGTCTTGGGCTGGGTAAGTTTTAGGTAAAAATTGATTGGATTAAATTTGGGTCCAAACCTGAGACTGATTGGTTGGTATGAGTGTAAAATTGGCCGACTTGGGCATGAGTTGCTATATTTTGTTTTAGACTCAACGAGCGCATGGCCTGTGGGGGTGAGGGGCAGCCAAAATCCCCATTTGAATGCTGTTGGTGTGGCCCCATGGGCAAAGTTGGCACTGTTCACACGGGCTGAATTGTAATGACATACTTTCTTAATATGGTCCAACTCATGGCATAGGGGGAAAATTGTGTGACTGTTGTCAGTGTGATCCCAAAAGAAATGGCCAGGTGTGGATGGGATATAGGCACATGTTATGATGTGCTGGGACATGTTTATCTGGTGAGGGGCAATGCTGGCCATTGCCTGAGGTGCTGCTAGGCGCTCAGCACCACTTGGGACAAGAAATTGGAGGATGGGGTTTGTGCCATAAGTGGACAGCCCCATCAACTACTCATATAGTTATTGAGGGGGAAGGTGTGAGGGAAGGTTTGTAAAGGTCACCACAAGTGTGGTATCATTGGGTAGAAGAGTTTGAGTGATGTTAATAGGGGTGTTCTTGTAATTAAGGGCGTTGCTTTGCAGAAGCCGCATCTTCTTCCATGAGGAAACTAATAACAAAATAGCTTTTATAAGGGCGGAAATTAATAAAAACTGCTGAAGCAAAGGTGGCCATTGCCGGCTCAATAATTGCTTTGTCAGCATATGGGAAGAGGAGTCCATTTTTGATGCAGAGGCAAAAGTGTATATGGATTAAGGTAGGGCTAGGGTGTGGGGCGGGTTAGGTGGACTCGTGCAAGGTGCAATGCTAAGTCCCTTGGAGACAAAGCGGCCAGTTGTATTAGGTGGACTAAATGAGCCCATCTGCAAGCGTTTGCCTGCTGAGTGGTAAATGCTAGCAGGTGGAGCACCGCTGCCCACACTGGGGAGCAGGTGGTGGATCTGAGAACATAAATTGAAAACTGATTCAGTTTATGTGGCAGTGAAAATTGACGGTTACTTTTTATCAGAATTTCTTGAAAGTGATGTCAAGCGTAAAGAAAAGTTACTTTAGTTGAAATAAACCTATTAAAAAAGTACATCTTACTTATCCAGTATAGGATCTTCTTTTTGTACTGTTAATCATGGAAGCACACATAAACCTTGGACATGGGTGCTATAAAAATCGCTTGAATTTGTAAAAAGAAAAAAATGTTATAAGGAAAATATGGCGGAATCAGTTCATGATTTAGTAAAGACTTTTTTAACATGATGTACTCATGAAAAATTCAATATACTCTTTTATTTTTTAAGCCCATAACCCCTGGGACTACTTTTGGTCCCGTTAGTAATGATGATGTTGGGCTCTTGCCTGTAGCAGAATATAAGCACTAATATATAATCTTGACCATCAACCACTTATATAAATGGTTAGAGGACTTGTCCATGCCTAATGCCACTGCTAAAGCCATCGCTTTGTTTATATACCAACAAATTAAACTTGGACAGCTTCCTTCAAATACTCTTATCAGAAAATTATACTAATCTATACAATTTATTTTTACACAAGTAAACTTCCATCATGGGACAAAGAAAAATTTTACCACTCCTTATCAACCAGCAACATGATAGTACAGTAGAATGAGCTAATGGCATTTTGATATCCATATACAAAAACTAACAACTCCTAACCCTGTGGATTAGTATAAAGTCTCCCTAGTACTTTATTAGCATACAGTGACATATACTATAAGATAAATAAAGTTTCTCCTTATTGAGCTTTATATGGTTGTGAGCCTCTATTGTCTTTTATCTTTCAACCATTTCTTAAATCCTCTAGCTTTGATAATGTAGAGCTCATTATGTATTAAACTTACAACTATACCTCCTTATGCCCCATGTCACTGATGCTCCCACCCCAATGCTATCCGCCATGATCAACCAGCTAAAGCGGGAGCCAGACAAAAGTTTCCCAAAGCTTCCTACCCTTCTGATATGGCTTCCTAGGCTATTAGATGAGGTGCCATATTAGGAAAAAATTTTATTTATAATAATCCTTTTGTTTGGCCCATTTGCAAATAAAGATGCATGGCGGCTCCCCCTTTATGGGTTGGGAACCACTAGTGTTAAATAACAGAACTCATCATGTATTAATTTTCCAATACTATACTCCATTATATCTATGGATGAATGTTTATAAAAAAATTATCTTCAAAGAAGGCCATCAGGACAACTCTCAAGGACCTGCTGTTATAGAAAACTACTTAGTGAGTTTTATCTTATTTTACCATCTTAAATCTAGTGGTGAGAACCAAAAGCTAGCTAATAATTGATCTACCATATCAGAAGACACACTGTGTGGACAATTTACTCTATTAATTCAGCTAGTTCTTTTAAGTTCTAATGTAAGCTACTTGCATAGCTTCATTATGGAGTACATCTTCCCTGGTAAGATCTTGAGGGATGTTGTCAAGCTTAAACCATTTCCAAGTCCTTTTATCAAGATACCCCTCTTCTGATTTTATTCTAACCAAGGTAATAGACTCAACCAAAAACTGATTCAAAAAAATGGTGGACACTCATCCATCCACTACAAGTACAGATCTCAAAAGAGCTGCATCAAGAGAACCCTTACATGACCAAAATCATGGCAATGAAGATAACACTGATGGATAACGTATGTTGCAAAATATGTAATTTGCAGTATTGGGTCTCCATTAATGTGCATGGCCAAATAGTATTATTAAAGCTGGCATTTGTAATTTCACCATCATCAATGACTTTTAACTAGAGGTCTGCAAGCAACTCCCCAATCCAGCACAAAACCAGCCTCATCTTGGCAGATTAACCTCTCTTGGTGGGCACCAGTGGTCCTCTTCCCCTTTCCTAAACATGATCCCATTGCTCCACCTCTATTAATTAATCCCCAATTGTCCATCACTGGCTCTAATGTCTGGGAAAATCACACCGGAAGTCCTGGTGATCTGAGTTTGGAGTTAATAATGATGGCCAATAAAGGTGTTTTACCATAGAACCTAACCTCTGTGGACCTTCAGTCCCAACTCTACCAGCCAAGCTAACCCTTGTCTACTTTAAGCCTATTAAAAGGTAAAAACACCACGATTTATTAAAGCATAAAGATGATTAGAAGTTTTAAAATCTATTAATTAGAGGGAGAAACAACTATCAATAGGCGTTGTTGGGAGGACTACCCAAATGGTATATTCAGATGTTTAAGCTGATGGGAATTAATCTTGATCTGACCATATAGCCCAAACTTCTTTCAGGGATAATCCCCAACAAAATTTGATGTCTCTTGAAGTTAGGGGTCAATCTTGACTTATGCGGTCAACTAATATTCTATCAGAGCTACCTAATCTCAGGGTTCAAACCTGATCCACTTGCTGAGTTCATCATACTCAACCAAGATAATTGGGCTGCCGCAGAATCACTGATTCATTCAGTTTAATAAAACTAAGCTTTGACTGTTTGGATTTTTCCTGAGACAACTCCCTGATCTCCCTTATAGAGTGACTACTAAGCTAATAAAATTACTTTTTTATTCTCAATTTTAAGATAAAATTGTAATTTATTTGGAATTGCCTTTATGATATAATGTATCTGGTAAAAGACTTCTTATCCAAAAGAAGCGCAAAGTTATTTATCAACACCCTTAGGCTTCAGGTCACCTGGTAATATTTTTTAAGGGATCCGTGGTAGTGCACCCATGATCCCAAAAAAACTGGTGCTCCCTGCCAGGTCCATCCTGAGTATGCGGTGAAATTATGAATGTAAAAAAAGCAACAATGGACGATAGCACATCGATGAATCCCCCTCGGAATGGGACCATCTTTTACTAAAAAAACAATGGACAATAGAGATTCAGCTTTAAAAACGCCTCAGATTGTTAAGTACTTATCTCAGTGACTGAGCAATCAAATTGCATGTAGAAGATATGGCGGTAAACTGCAATAAGATCTTCCCCCTCAATAGAAGTGACTCTTTACGCTCCATCTGCTAAACAATAAACTTACACTTATCAGACTTTTCCAAAGCTCTCCACCTCCTCTTATCTGGGGCCTTCATCCCTGGAGGCTGAGTCGTTAGAAGGTGGGCTCTTGACGTGCCAGCCCCTATAATGTTATAAGCTCAAATTTTTTCTCTTAATATAGAACAAATTAAATCTGGATGTATGGAACGCTATCTGCGTTACTTTATAAATACACCTTGTACCATCTATTTAAAGTAGAAGGGTTCCCATTAGGAATTGATACGCCACTTGCAGTTATTGGAGACAATACACTCGCAGCTCCTCCAATTCTACCAATTTGCCTCCCAGTTCAGCCATGGAGACCAAAATGCTGTAATGGAAAATTGGCATCTTACTAATAAGATAAAAGATGTGCTAACCTGTCTGGATCAAGAAGTCATGAGTCTCGTTTGGATGGAACTAACTAGAGTTTTAGTTAAAATAGAGCTCGTTATCCATAATTAGTTGTAGATTGTACCCAGAAAGTTCCGTTCTGAATTTGATAATTTTATCACCTTTGTAGATGAACACCTCCAATCCTTGGAGGAAATGATCTATAAATTATGAGATGGCCAGAATAGCCTCCATACTTCAGGGCCTCAAGTAGTGTCTGGTGAGCGCGACCCCCCAGTTATGATGGACGTGATGATTAATGGGGACACCCTGGTGATGATGGACAGAATGATGGATGGGGACCCCTTGGGCAAGAGGACCTCTGGGACCAGTGTTTACCCAGAAATCCCTGATGAACGCCTCCAGGCGTTAATGCAACAATTAAAAATCATGATGTCCAATTGGGACGTATTGCACAATGGAGCCCAAATTATATGGGATGGAGTTCACCTCTACCCCAAAGTTTCCTTACATGCTCATCACAAACGCCTTGGGACCTTAGCAGCCTACCTGCTGTGGTACATAAATTGGAGCAAAGAGTGCTCCCCACTGAACAACATCAGATCAAACTCTAAACCGTCAATGCTGCTTTAATTTTGAAATGTGTTAATGAAACCATTTTGTCACAACAAAAAAATTTTCCTCAGTGCCACTCATGAACAAGTAGATTTAATAATAAATGATCTTGATGATCTGCGGAGCCAAGTGGATGCACTTCAAACTCAAGCGTATTCCAGAGATACTGATTGTTGTTAGTGAAAGCGCTGTTCCATTATTGGCTCATGTCATTCAACCTCCAACCCCCCAAGTGGTACATTCAAACTTATTCAAAGTAAAATAAATTCCAGGGAGGAAGTATATTCTCTTTCTTATATTTATACTAAAGCTCTATGGATGAAGCAACCAATCACCGACAGCTTAAACACCTGATAAATTGTCTAATTTCATGGCTTAATATATTATGGTTTCTCATCTGATGTATTGCCATACTTGAACTGACGCCAAGACTGCCTTGCTCTAGGACTTCGTGAGCGACCTAACTGTTTCCATCAAAAAACAGATCTTCATGAGAATAAGCCTTAATTGGGGAGAAACTATCAATTAGTTTGCCCAAAGTTTTTACCTTGAGGCTCAAACGTTAGTTGCAGGGAATCATCTTATGTTAGATGATACTATAACCACCTTGTTTTTGGCATTTAAAAGTATGTCTAATATCCTATCTCATCAAAAAGCGGTGAAATCCAACTTGACGTCCCCGCTCAATATTAAAGAAGTTATTTGGAAATTCTGGCTAAACTACATAAACCTGACAGTTTATCTCCTTTTAAAAACAATAAGCCCTGATACAAAGTGTTAACCATTACTCCCCCCATCTTGCCTAATCCTAAATTATAATGCGCCCATTGCAATAGAACCAACCACACTGTGGACTTTTGTTGCATACTCAACATAAGGCGGCAAAAGATTAGTCAGTATAGGGCAAGAGGCTCAATATGCTGACTAAAATCAAATGTCTTAAGTCCTTAGATCTAGTTATAGCTCTATCCTCTGAAATTCAGGCTGTTTTGTGTTAGTTGCCCCCGCAGAAGTTGAAGTACCTCTTTCTATTTAATGAATAAAAATCTCCAGAATTCTTACTTTATGTCGGTCAGTTACCAAAACAAATTTTGGCAGTCAACTATAATGGAAAGCCAAGCATTGGAAGATAAAACTTTTAAGCGCATTGAACAGCACTGATCTTGGACGCGGAAGAATCCTCCACTTGATTCACTGCAAGTCCCTAATGTCATCCTACTAACTGTTAATTCCCAGTTTGGATCTTTGGTGGTCCAGTCAAGATAGTTGTGCATAGGGTTAAAGTTTTGGCAATAGTTGGCACTGGTTCTCCAGTTAACGTTATTTCATCCTTTATTGTTTAGAAATATAAAAATGGTTCCAGAATTGATTCATGAAGCTAAATATGGGACTTCAGGTAGCCAGTCTACTAAGGCGATTGGAGAGTATTTATGGTTTACCCTTTAGTTCAGGAAACTATAAATTACTGCCCCTGCCATTGCACTATAAAACAATACTTATGAATTGCTTATTGGGGTCCAACTTATGCGTGAATTCAATTCATCATCAACCATAAAGAAAAGTACCTATTTTACTAGTGTATTAGATTACATTGATATTTGAACTCCCCATCAAAAGTAAAGGAGACCTGATAATGTGGACATGCCTCCTCGAATACCAGTCCTCCATTTGCAAAGTTGAATACCAAGTCTTAGGGGTAAAAACTAAGTTACCCCTGGAGGCCGTGGATGCCAAAGAGGGGATCCCTCTGTATGACCATCATCCTATTACAATACCCTCTGGCTCGCAAGATTGTGTGATATGGGGATCCACATTCTCACACCTCACAATCAAATTTTGGAGAGTGCTGGACATCTTAACCCTTCCATAAAGGAAGCTTTGACCTGCCTGGAAATTTTGGATCCTGCCTACGGAAAATCTATATCTATTCTACTAATTTTATTTAACCACTGGAACCCTCCAAGTCCCTTCATGCACCTACTGCTTATGCAAAACTATGTCCCATTGAGTATATTGCTGGTGCAAGTTGTTTTGGATTATTACAAGATTAGGATTTGATCCCTGACCTACCATATCTCTGGTTGAAAGTAAACTTTTAGACAATCTCAATCCTAATAAATACCAGAATGTTAAAAACCTTCTTAATGAGTATGGCGATATTTTCTCCTCAGGATCAAATGACTATGGTAGAATGTATGGGGTAAATCATCAAAATGAGACAGAGGCTCACCCTCCATTCAAACCTTGTCAATACCAAAATTCAAAGTGAGGAATCTCAAGTAAGTTTGGAGTTACAGCAATTGTTGAAGGCCAGTTATAAGTACCCTCTAAAAACATATGGCTTCCCCACTTTTATTAATTTGGAAGAAGGATGATTGGCCACTGTGTTGTCATGGATAAAATACAATTATATCACTTAAAAAGACATCTAACCATTGCCTTAAATAGATAATTCCTTATAATTGATGTCAGGGTCAAATATTTCTCATCTATGGATCTCTCCAGTTTTACTGGTAAGTAAATTTTTGTCATGGCTGAATGGCTTGATAGTAGACACCAACCCCAAGGATAAGGCTGAGAGCAGAAGGCCCAGAAGGTGAAACTTCAGGCCTTCCCTAACCTCAAGCACACTTTAGATCAACGCTGGGTACAAGCCAAATATGCCCAGTTTGGTACTAGTGAGGTGCAAAACGCCCAGCCCCTTGTATCGGCTCAGGAATTAAAATGGATGAGTTATTCAATTAATGAAGACAGTTTGATTCAGTTGATTGAGGAATGGGGGTTTGAAACCCATTCAATTTACGAAATTATGTGTTCAGGTAGGGTAAAACTTCAATCAATCACCTGAGTGAAGTCAGTTTTGGCATATTCTACCAATTCAGATGGTAGTGTTTGCCTATTGGTGAATTGGTGCTTGGGACCACTTTGGCAGACCCAGAATTACCCTGATGATGTTTAGATTTGATTTTCATGACCATCATTCCTTGTTGGTCGACTTTCCATAATAAACTTTCCCGTTTTTCCCATTTTGTTTATGTTATTTCAGAAAATCCTGTGCGCAGACCCCTTGAGGAGGTCTCATGCTATGTTAACCATTCCATTTTGAATATGATTAATTTATCACCTAGTGCACCATTGGTTCGCCCTGGTTCCCTCCAACCAGGGACGCTTACCCCTTCTCCTCTGTGCACCGCGTTGTTCTTGGTTGGTTATTTACTCTAGAGTTTGCAATCTCTACTTAAGTTATTATTTCTCCAGCACCCTCTGCTGAGCTCTATTAACTTATATTTGGGTTACTAGTTCCCTAGCGTTGTCCCTGTGCACCGTGCACTACCACGCTTGGAACAGGAGAGTTATAGACACTCTCCTTACAGATTTGTCACCATAAGATCGTGCTTAATGCGCTTCATCACAAATGAAGATTTTATTTGAGCCCTCTCAAATGCCACAGGTGCTGTGTAACGCCCCTGCTAACTTCCAAAGCGCCATGGACGGACTATTAGGTGATTTAAAACGCTCTGGCATATTATTTTATCTCAATAATATTACCATTTTTTGAAAACCTTTACCATACATATAGATCACCTCAGGCAAGAACCTTCAGTTACAGAAATTTTCATTAAAACTAAAGCCGTCAAATTTCTCTTTCTTTCAGATAGAGATGGATTTTATTGGGTCATAAGGTTAGTAAAATTAGAATATCCCTGATGGAACATAAGATCTTGGCCATTTCTAAGATGACTCTTAGTCTCTATGAGACGTATAAGTTTTTGTAGAGATGGTGGGATATTATCACCAATTTATCCCCTACTCTGCAGACACCTCCGAGCCTATGATGTAATTACTGAAGAAAGGGATATCTCTTCAATAGAAAGAGGAGCTACAGCAGACCTTTGATCTGCTAAGCGTCTCTATCTCCCATTTTCCAGTAATTATTAACTCAAATTTTGGTAAATCTTTTCTCTTCTTTATTGATGCTAGCATATTGCCATTTGAGCTATAATACTTCAACATGACAAAAACTTAGCGTACCATCCCATAGTCTACTACAACAAAATCTTATCTAAAGCCAAACTCTTATAGTGTTACAGAATGCAGATACTTGGTGGTCCTACAGGCTAATAATAATTTCCAACCATATTTATATGAGAAAGCATTTTACCATTATTACTGATCATGATTCCTTAAGTTGATTACAGCAAAATGAAAGACCCTGAAAGGAGATTATCCTGATGGGTGATAAAACTTCAAAACAACGACTTTTCTATTATCTGCTGAGCAGGGCCTATTCTCTAAAATGCAGAATGCCTATCTCAGCTTCACGTATTAACTTTAACAGACCCTGAAAAGGATCGATTTTATGAGCTCAAAACCCAACCAAATTTATTGAAGGAATAATCCCTGACCCTTTAAATAACGAAAAATTTGGCAAATCTTCAAGTTAAAAACGTCCAATTATGCAAACTTGTATCAAAAAGTGGGTGCCCTATGTATGACCTTCAGCTCAAACTGATGTCATATTAGAAGGGCTTCGGCAAGTCAGCCATGGTGAATTTGAAAGCCCTCCAAGTGGCTTTGACTCAATGTTAACTAGTAGGAATGCTTGTTTAAATCCTTGATGTACTAGAGTCCTGTCTGGTATGTAAAAGCCAAGCTGGACCTAATCCCCAATCACAAAATACAGTAGTTCCACCCTGTGAACCATTCCATACTATTAGCATTGATGTTGAGGGACCACTTCCTTGAGCCTCTAATGGTCATTGGTTCCTCCTGCTAGCCATGGATCATCAAACTAAGTGGATCAAAGCCATATCTCTACCCTCCGCTTTGGCAAAGGTTACCGCCACTTTTTTGTATAATTGGATTATCACCCAACATGGGTGCCCTAGCATAATTCTTTCTAATAATGGGTTAAGATTTCCGCCAGACGCTGGTGAAAGATTTAGCTGAAGTAATGGAACTACACAAGTTTTCCACCCCTACCATCCTGCAACCAATGGAATTGTAGAGCGGGCAAATGTAACTCTAACTGCAACTCTTCAGAAAATGGCAATGACTGACTCCCTTCACTGGCCCCAATATTTGCCTATTGCAATTCTGGCCTATTATATAGCTATCATCAGATAACTAAGATGTCGCCATTTCAAGCATTGTATGGCCAAAATCCCCATCTGCCTTCTTAAGTACAGGCTATGCTTGACTAAGCCTTTCCTCAAAGCCCCTAAAGTCGCTATGTGGAGTATTTAAAATGAAATTATCAGACGTTATACCCTGGCTTCCAAAAACCTGTCTACTACAACTAGTAGAGAAACTGCTCAATTTAATGATAAGCATGACCCTTTAAACACCTTCCAACTGGGTGACCTGGTCCTAATCTACCATCAACGGCCTGGAGGGCGTGACAACAAATTGGGACCAATGGTCAGGGCCTTACTGAGTCATATATAGATGGGGCAACGAACGCTCAATAATAGATTTTTTTTTAGGTTTAGTTGTAAACCGCATACATAGTTGCTCTCTCCATCTGTTTTCTCCCCTTCATTAAGATCTAGAGGGGGCACTGTCAGAATTTATACCCAAACGGTAGATTTGTATGTGTCAACTGACAGGAATTGATCCCAATCTGACCATTTAGCCCAAAATTCTCTTGGAATTAATCCCCAACGAAATTTGGTGACTCTCAAAGTCAGGGATCAACCCTGACTTACTCAGTTTACTAATGCTCCCTCAGAGCTACCTAATGTTAGGGTTCAAACCCAATCCATGTGGCTAGCCCAGATTATTCAACTGTGATAATAGGGCTGCCACATATTTCTTTTATTTAACCGAGGTAAGCTGACCAGGGGACAGACATTACCGAATATATGTTTAACTAAGAGAATAACTAAGAAATATAAAAATTGGGCACCCCAGGGTACTCAAGTTACCCCTGTTGCCAGCGGGACTGCCAGGTATTGGGGGGTTGGTGCACTACTCCAAGGGGGTTTCCCCTGCTATGGAGCAGGTGTGAAGGAAAGGGTCTGTGTGAAGGAACCAGAGTGGGAACCATGATTCTATGAGCGCTTTTTGCCTTGGTCTCATATATCCATAGAGCCAGGCTTGGAAGTGCTCTAGTAAGCGGACATGGAATCTGTTAATAATCCCATTAATGGTTGGGACCATGCCCTTAAGCGCATCTAATGCAATTGTGTGTATTGTCCACATTGCAATGGGTATTATTAGGGAGCGGAGGGTAGATGAGATTGGTGACTCAATCTGGAGCGCGAAGATATTCTTTGATATTGAGAATTCCTGTTCGTTTTGAATCTTGAGCAGGCGTGCGACTTCCTGCCATATAGCTTTGGTTGGGGGGCATGTTTCTAGGCGGTGATTTAGGGATCCCTCCCCTCCACATACTGCACATGTTTTGTGGAGGGAGTTGGAGCGGTATGCCGTCCTATAGGTTCTTCTCAAACACCGCCAGGAGTTTGCTCTTACCCTTGGTTGTAGGAGTGCGTGGTGTGTCATTTTCCACATTGCTTTCTGTGTGGTTAAATCATAGGAATTGTCCAGCATATCTAGGTATTCTATCCTAGCTATGCTTGGGGTTGTTGCGAGCATATCCCTCTGGGGGTGGCTGCCACATATTTCTTAATTTATTTAGTTTAATAGATCTAAGCTTAAAAAGCTTTGATTTTTTTACCAAAACCTTCCCAAATTCCCTTATATTGTTGCTACTGAGCTAATAAAACTTATTTTTTTCACCTTTTCTCAATTATAAGATAAAATTTTAATTTATTTGGAATTGCCTTACCAGACCAAGTATTTGTTAAAATACTCCTTACCCAAAATAAACGCAAAGGTATGTATTCAACACCCTTAATCTTTGGGTCACCTGACCAATATTTTCTAAGGGATCTGTTATAGCACACCCAAGATCCCAATAGGCGTTTCTGTCAGCCTGTCAACGTCATTGACATTAATCACTGGCAATTGTTAACACTCCAAAAACAAATACAATTATCAATACTCTGGCTGCCACTCATCCATGGTTAATTTGGCATCAAAACATCTAATATATATGTCAGTACATTCATAATCAGTTGTTAATTTGCTCTTATATATAGATTTCTGTCCATATCCTCAACTTATCCTCAGCATCAATTGACAGTAAATCATACTTCAAATAAACAGAATGTCTATTTCTCCTTCAACCCAATGATCATTCGCACCATAGCAAATAAACTGATATCCTTGGCATTTGTTGTTATATAACATCAAGGAGGTAATTGATTGATTCATCCTTGGCCTCAGTTACCAGTGATCCTGAAACATTAACAAAGTCTTAAATTGAGCAAATCTAAATAATAACAACAAATATAATATTGACATCCTTAGCCTCAGTCGCTGGTGTCAAAACAAACCAAATAGTTTATGGAAGTTGTTCTCAATAGAATCTTTATGTCAAGTTAACAATTTTCCATCATAAATAGCTATTTTAACATCCTCAGTCTCAGTAAACAGTATTGATATGGGCCACTTTCCTGTAAGTGATCATCTCACAAAATTTCCAGACCCAGAAGATTAAAACAGCTCATTAATATAAAATAGGGCACAGATTTGGTTTTTTTGCATCAGTGGTGCCCAACCCAAAAGGGGAGCCGCCACGCATCTTTATTTGCAAATGGGCCAAACAAAGGAATTATCATAAGTAAAAATTCCTAATATAGCACCTCAGAAAATAGATAGGAAGACATATCAGAAGTTGAGGAAGCTTTGGGGAAACTTTTAACTGGCACCCACTTTTGCTGGCGGACCATGGCAGACAGCATTGGGGTGGGAGCATCAGCGACCTGTGGCATAAGGAAGTATAATTGTTGGTTTTCTTCATTAATGAGGTCGGTGGTGTCCTTTGCCTCAACATATTAAGCAAGTTGATGCTCAGCAAAAGTGATAAGAGCAGGCACACAAGTGAAAGACTTGATGCGCTGGTGGGTTTTGGGATAATTGGGGTCAAACAGAGAAGTTTTGCCACATTAATGCAAGCACAACTTGCTCCAAAAGCGAGCTCCTCAATTTCATCTTGCATCTTTATCAAAATTATGGGGGAAATTTGGGGTGGGAATACCATCAACAAGGGATTTCTTGCCCCATGGAGATGTTGGCGGAGGAGGGTGTTTGACGGAGCAGCTGCTGCTTCTAACGCCAATTTATGTATTTTTATAATTATGGAAACCATTTTTAGATCAATAGAGAGGGGATGTAAATCTAGAGGATTTACAAAAAATTCCTCCAAAGCGAAATCAAGCTTGACATTAAATGGTTGGTCACTATCATTGAGCCATTTGAAGCACTCAAATGGATTTAACTTGGCTAATGCTGGGCCAGCCACTGAAGTCAGTTCCATAGTGGAACCTGATTGGCTGCAAACAGTTGACCACATCAGCTCAGCCAAAACTGTCTCAGCCATCAGCTCAGGATTCTGTAACTCTGACGAATTTTTTAAAAAAAGATCTTGATTAGCTGCTTCTTTGGAAGCAGTGCTAGAATTAGCCAAAGTTGTGGTGGGAGAATTGCACCCCACACAAAAAATTTGGATGAGGCAGCAGCTGGCCAGATTCCAGAAGGAGGAGCAGTGGAAGCGGCGGAGGTGGAAGCCTTATGGCACTTGCACTTTGAATGATCTGATTTGAAGCACAAGGGTCATATGGCACGGCCTTTTTTGACACATGCTCAAAAAGTGTGATTAAGTGCAGATCTGATCACAGTGTGGGGGGAATCACGATGTGAGTGTCACGATGGAACGGATGGATTGTTGTAAAGGCATGAGGCATTGCCATCTGATCCGCCCCATTTAAACCACAAACAGCACTATGGGGTCTGAACCATAAACAGCCAAACCCTCTGTCAGTTTGTGGTGAAGTCATTCAGGGGAGAGAAACAAAGACAAAACAGCAAACTGGACCACCAAAGTAGCCTTATCCGGGAGCCACATGCAAACAGTGGGGATTGTAATTTTTTATAAATTATTGGCAGCTTAAATGCTGCCACCGCATCAGCCTCAGATCTTAAGCTGAGGTCAAAGTAACCTCTAAAGGGGAGGAAGTCAATGAAGTCAGCGTTTTTGAAAACTTCCGTGGCCATCTTGATGTTGGCTGTGCTACACATGGGAAAATAGTTTCATATTTGAGCTTGAGGCTGAAATGCAGGTTGTTCTGAGGGAGCACCACCTGTGAGCTTGTAAGATGGTGAGCTAAATCCTGAGGTGGGACATAACGCTCAGTGGTATTGGGATTGCTAACAGAGATAGCCTGAGTGTGCTTCAGTGGCTAAAGGACGCCAGAAGGCGGTGCACCACCACCCCAAGATGGGGCAGCAGGCGTTGATGACATCAACATGCTGATTAAATCTCTCAATTTTAGCAGCTGCTTTTGTAATTTTTTAAAAAAAACTTAAAATTTGGCTTCAATTTAGTTGATCAAAGTGAAAGAAGCTTTATCACAAATTTGATTCTAAGTCATCAATTATATTATTGAAACTAGCAAGATAGTAGGAAACAACCCTGCTGATATAAACACTATTTTGATAATTATGGAGGAATTCATCTGGTTAAATAACCCAACATGTCCTTCAACTTAACAAGATGATATTTTTCAAAAGAACCAATTTTTTTAGTTGCCACAATAACATTGACATGATGGCTGGGAGGTTCAACACTACCATCACTATTAAGAAGCGTCAGAAACTATATCTTGGGGCTGAGGTTCCTCTAGTGGCATTTTACTCTGAAAAACAACACCAAAGGTTTTTGCAAACTCTTATTAATAATCCAGCTAATCAAGCAAACGCTAGCAAAGCCCCTTGTAGTGTGCACCATCGTTGCAAATTTTGCAATTTACAGTATTGAGATTCTACTAGTGTTCCAGGACAAACATATGAGAACTGCTGGCCTTTTCTCTTTCACTATCATAGGTTGACCTTTCACTACAGGTCTGCAGGCTACTCCCCAATACAACAGATCACCAAATTCACCTAGGCAGGTTAACATCTCTTGATGGGCACCAATGGTTCTCTTCCCCTTCCTGGGTGGCCTGACTCCTTGATCCTCCATTTTTATAGTTTCTCCCCATTTGTCCAATACTGGCTCCACTGATGGGGAAATCCCCGTGGAGGTTTCCTGTAGATCCTGATTGGGAGTTGTTAGTGCTGACCACTACAGGTGCTATAACCTAGCACCTAATCTCTTGGAGCCTTCAGTATCACCTCTTACAGCCAAGATAATCACTGTCTACTTTAAAACTAGCAAGCTAGGTAAACCACGACTAATTGAAGATTAAAGATGATTACAAGAATAAAGATTCTTACTAAGAGGAAAATTTGACTATTTATAGGTGTTATCATCCACCTTTTAACGTCATCAGCATTCATCACCATCAAACGTCAGCACACTCACTGATATTTACAATCATCGGCACTTGAACTGCCAATCAACCCTGCTTAATTCATCATCATCTATGCCCAATATGTTAAATTGGTACATTCAATAGTCGTTCTAATTTAAACTTATATATAATTTCTGCCTATAATCACACTTGAGGTTAATGCCAAAAATTAATTGCTGCTAATTCATACTTCAGTCAGCAAAATGTTTACTTCTTGCTCAAATCATGGATCCTTTGGCATCATAGCCAGTAAATAATATCCCTGGCATAAATTCCAGTCAATCTCGAAATAGTAATTGTTTGGATCATCCTTGGCCTCATTTAACAGTGATACTGAAACATGACATCAAACTAGAAATTTTGTTAATCTAATTAATAATTTAAATATGTATATAGGCATCCTCAACCTCGATTGATGGTGTTAAAATAAACCAAATAGCAACTTTTCTTTCTCGTTGCAAACACTTTTGCAGCCTATTCAGTTCAAGACTAAATCTAGTTTGATAATCTCACAGAGGAGATTAGTCTGCGCCCTTGTCTGGGAGCAGTTGGGCAAGCAAGGCAAGAGGAGCAGGCGGAAGGCCCGCGGCCTCTAACGTTCAAAAATGCCCCAGAGAAACTCAGGCAGAATAGAAAAAAATCTCAAAAAATTGGCGGTCACAATTTCTCCAGAGAGACTCGCATGGCAAGCACGATGCAACCAGTACATCAACACGCCACACTCCCAGCCACTTTTATCGGTGGAATTTGGAGTCTGTGTGTATCTGGACATCCAAAAAATGGCCTTATGGGAAAAATTTTGTGAAGATGTACACAAAATTTTCCCAACTGCGGTGTACGTTGCACCTCACACCATGTCACATGGTTGGCTGGACCTGGGTTTCAAAAGCAAAATAGCAGCAGATGAGGCTGCAGCAGTGCGCATAGTGGTCGACCTCCCCAAAGGGCAACAGGTCGTCAAAACCACATGCACCAGATGGATAAAATCAAACCAAATTTTCCTCACGTTTGACTTTTTGCCTACTACGGTAAAACGTGACATTTTGGAGCAACACCTGAAAGATGGTCTCGCCATATATGGCGAAATACAATCTTTTGAAATGCAACGTTTCACGCTGATGCCACACCTGTGCACCGGCAAAGCCATCGCAGTTCTGACCCCAACTGAGGAGATCGCAAAGGACCTAACCCAGATCCTGCACTCCGCCTTTATTGACATCGCAGGGCATACCACCCACCCATTCTGGGTAACCATGGACAGCGCGCCCCCCATTTGCACCCACTGTGACGCATTCAGCCATAAGGCACACGCATGCCCCATCAAGGAGGGCGTCACATTCCAAGAGCACCCCTCGGTGGCCATGGCCAGTGGAGAGGCACACTATGAACCAACCGCAAGCACCAAGGAGGCTTTCCCATAGGGAGCACAAGGCTGCTACCTATTGGTAAAGCCCATCTCCCCGCAGAGGCAGAAGAAGGCCAAGCAGGCCCATAGGGCCACAGCCAAGGAAGCGGCCAAGGCCACCACCACCATCCCACACTCACAACACCAGGAGGACATGGAGACCTTCACGGTGGAAGTGACTTGGGAATCCATCACCCAATCAGATTGGGAGGCCCATGCTGAGTGGGCCACTCAATCCGAGGATCTGATGGGGAATCGATCTCACCCAATTGCTGCACCCAAGCTCCAGTCAAAACTGACTTGGGACCTATCCCAACTAAAAAATTTTTTTGCCCCACTCGACGGTGCACCGAACTTATCTGTACCACAAAAAATTTGAGATGTCGGGAAAACAAAAAGTGAAGGCCAAAGCCAAAGCCAATGTGACTCTTTCTGCAAAAATTAACAAAAACCCCAATAGTGTTGCTGCTAACACCTGCGCTGCTGTGAAAGCCCGTGGGGACCTTGAAGAGGCTGGTGGGCCCAGGGGCCCACCCCCTCACACCTAAGGTGCAATGGGGGGAAACCTTCACTCTAGGGACGCTGAATATCGCTGGACTCAAGGCCTCCCCATCCCAGGCTAGGAAACTGAGTTTTTTACAACACAATTTACCTGTGGATATCCTGGCCATCCAGGAGTCCCACTGTCCATTAGGTTCCAAGGAAGCTTGGAAAACAATGCTCCTCCTATCCCTATCCTTTTGGTCGAAGCACTGTGGGGTGCTAATTTGGAAAAATAATTTTTTCAAATTCACATACTCAGAAACATTCCTAAATGGCCAAGTGCTCATCATCACCTTCTTGTGGGCTGACGTTGCACACACAATCGTCAACATCTACGCCCCAAATGGTGCACATGAGCGTCGGGAATTTTTCTTGTCAGTCAAATCCCTCCCGCTACCCCTGATTCTTTCCTAGCTGGTGACATGAACTGTTGGCTAATCTCACCAACGGACCAGTGGCCGCCCTCACCCCACACCCCACAGGGTCACGTAGAACTACACATTTTAAAAGCCACACTTGGGTTAATGGATGCACTGCCACAACATGCCCCACTTCTCAAAAACATGATGCATCCCCACGTCCACAATGGCCAATTAAGATCCATGACCCGCATCGACCTTATTCTAACGCTAGCAAAATTCCAACCCCACATCTCCCACTTCAAAACAATGAAAATGGAATTCTATGACCACCAACTGGTCTCAATAACATACCACTTACCCATCACAGTTGCAGAGGCCCCACATTGGTGCAAAATCCGCCCCCCAAGCTCGTGTCACCAGGATTTTCCACATGGGTGGAAGAGGCAACTTTGGCAAAATTATTTGTTGCACCGTTTTGCGCGGACCCCATTTCCACATGGCAACTTTCAAAAAGGATACCATCCGCCACTATCGCCATCTCTCCTCCAGATGCTCATGAGCCACATCAGCGGTTATCTCGCGCACTCTGGCAGAATTGGCCCACTTGGAGTCCAACATTTCAGCCACAGGATACAGCCCTGCATGGGGCCAGAAGTGGGCGGAGGCAGCCGCCCACCTCAACTCACTCAAAAGGCAACACAAACATCGGGTTTGTGTCCAATACAGTGCCACACGCATCACTAAAGGTGACAAGTGCACCGCATACTTCTTTAAAAAATTTTGCACCATGCCAGAGTGTGGCCTGCACACAGGTGCAAAGATCGGATAATTCTATTGTGGACACATTGGTTGAAGTGGCAATCGAAATGCAAAGATATTACTCTGAGTTATACTGAGCCAAAATAATTCAGCCTGCCAAAATGGTGGAATTTCTTGACTGAGCTCATATCCGCACCATAATCTGATACCCATATATAATGAATTTAATTACTCCGTACAAATTATGGACAGCCATTCATGGTGCGCCAAACCAAAAATGCCCAGGCCAGGATGGCATTCCATATGAGTTCTATAAAAAATATTTCAAATATATATCCCCATTGCTGCTAGCCTCACTTAACCAAAGCCTGTTGGAAACACGCCTCCTACCAGGAGGACATGAGGCCTTTACTCACACTCTTCAAGAAAGGGGATAAGCTTGACTTAGCCAACTGGCGCCCCATTTCTCTAACAAACACAGACACCAAAATTTTAACAAAAATCATGGCTAACCGTTTAGGGACTGTAGCATCTGCCACCATCTCCCCAGAACAATTCGGTTTCATCCCCAGAAGGTCGATTTGGGATAACGTGCACTCTGTGGCTAATGTGTGTCAGTCCACAGCCTCTGGGGCACTTGTATTCTTGGATAACAAAAGGCCTATTATAGAGTAAACTGGGAATACCCTAGGGCCTGTCTCCATCAATTCCGCCTACCCCCACTTCATAAACTGGGTGATGCTGCTCATGGAATCTGTGACAATGGCAGTGCGTGGCCCAGGCTTCCTAATGGAAGTAGTCCACCCTCAAAGGGGTTTGCGACAAGGGGACCCCCTCAGCCCACTCTTATAAAACTTCAGCCTTGACCCACTACTGCAAAATGTGAATGCCCAACTCACTGGGGTCCATGTGTCAGGCCAAACCCCAGTCAAGATGATGGCATTTGCAGATGATTGCGTGGTGGGGGTGTCTAATAACAAAGATGCATGCGCGCTTGAAGCCCTCATCCAGGAATATTCCCAGGTAAGCAACGTGGCACTGAACGCCTCCAAAACCGAAATCATCCTCCTTGGTCGGTTTCAGAACTGCTGGGCCCCAGCAATTAGTTCCCAACCTGGCCCATCTGCTCGCCCACGTCCACGTCTTACTAACTCAACACACACCGCTCCAATGGTGCTCCCCTTCATGCCACGTCCTACCATAGGACCGGTGCGCCATCTGGGCGTGTGGATGGAGGCAGGCGGATATGCGTCAGCAGTAATGGAGTGCCGTATACTGGACAACGTGATGAAGCGAATCGCCTCTCTCAGAGCCCACCCTACTACCCTCACTGGCAGGGTTGTTCTTGCCAACTCTATGCTCCTATCTAAAGTCTGGTTCGGAGCCCATGCCATCCCCTTCTCACCAAGCTTCTTCAAATCCCTGTATGCTTTGCTGCAAGGATGGCTTTGGTCAGGCCGCCCTCCACCAGTGCGGCTAGAGGTCATGTTTGGCCCTCATCATCAAGGTGGCATGGGCCTGCTTGACTTCAAAGCACATGCTGCCAAGATCCTGGGCACCTGGATCGCGGCCGTCACCGCTCCTACACTCCCATCCCAACACTGGTCCCACGCAGCCCGCTCCAACTTCTCCCGAGCCTTGGGCCTCAACAATCCATCAAACCCCCACTCCCTGATGAAATATCTCGCATCACACACATCAGCCACAGGTCCTCACGGGACTAAAACCCACTACAAACGAATCCTATTCTCCATGCGAAGCGCAGAGTGGAGAATTTGTATTAGCAGACATTCAACCTGAAGAGGCCGCCCCTCTCCTCAGTTCACACAAGAGGTACAGGGGCTACCCATCCATGATGGCGTGATCCCCATTCGACCTCATGTCCTATCCAGGGTAGACTACCTGGACATGATGGACATCCCTTATTCCACTGAGACCCAAAAGACTATCTGGAAATACACACACCATCCTCTGTTGCAGCCTCAAGTCTGCTCCCATGTGTGGCGCTGCCTGAGGCGGGTGTATCATACAGCTGAGCGCTCTAACGCTTTACACTCATCCCGTGTCGTGTGTGGCCAGTATGGAACGCTGTTCCACCACCTGGAGAAGTGCCCCACCTCTAAAGTGATATGGTCGCGATGTCCAACGTCTGCTAGGCCAGGATCAAACGCATCCCTTCAGTCTGTCAAGAGATATGTTTGATTCATCAATGGCCTCCCCCTTCCACCCTCCCTCCGTGCTCTGGTGGTTGCAATCGCCATGTGGACTATCCACACGATTGTCTTGGATGCCATCGCTGGCTCCATCCCCACCCTCCCAGAAGCTGTCCACAGATTCCAGCCTCATTTGGTGGACCACTTTCAAGCGTAGATTTTTGGATATCTCCCACCGCGTCGCTGACAGCTGGTCTCCTCCTGGTTCCCAGTCTGGTTCATTAAATCAGACCCCTTCCTCCACACGTGCTCAATAGTGGCTACGGCCCCTTCACACGTTCCCTCCCCCTCCCCTTAAGTGGCGTTCCCGCTGGCAACAATAGATAGCATCGCTTCTCTGGGGTGCCTCCCCTGGTACTAAGTTTATCTTTCCTGAGTCATATTCAGAAGTGTCCATCCCATGGTCGGCCTTCCCTGCAATAAATTTAAATTTAAATTTAAAAATAAACCAAATAGCTTTGGAATTTGTTCCCAATAGATCATTGATGTCAAATTAACAATCTGACACCATAGATAACCATTTTGAAATTCTTGGCCCCAGTTGCCAGTATTAGAATGAACCAATTTTTTATTAGGGATCATCCTCAACACTTACCAGGTCCATAAGATTGAAACAGCTCAAAACCAAATGTATCACAAATTTGTTTTAAAGCGTTAATTATATTAATGAAACAAGTAAAATAGTCAGCAACCATCCTTGACAAATACAAACACTAATTAAATAAAAATGGAGAATTTTTTCTGGTAAAAAAATCCCAGCTTGTAAGACCCTTAAAGGCAAAAAGGGTAGGGCGAAGTGTACATGCACTACATTATAACTATATATACTCACTTCTTTAAACAACCAAACTTAACTTTTAGCTTTTATACCTTTTCTAGCGCTTCTTCAGTAACACCCTTTCAGTCAACAATATTAAGAATTTTCACCTTAATAAAGTAGGCCCATACCACCTATATACAAACATCTTCTCAAAATTACCATAAATTACACTTCTCTTTCCAGTTGTGAACACTTAGAGAGATTACAAAAAGTTAAAGTTCGCCGTTTTCAATCTAAAAACGGTTTTTCTAATTACAAAAATATAAAAAATGGCGGTAGAAGAAGCTGCTGCTCCAGCCAACACCCTCCTCCACCAACAACTCCATTGGCGATGGAACCCCTTGTTGAGGGTATTCCCATCCCAAATTTTACATGATTTCAATGAGGATTCAAACTAGGAAATTGAGTAGCTCACTATTGGAGTGAGCTGCGCTTACACCAATGTGGCAAAAACTTCTCTGTTTGACCCCAATTATCCCCAAACCCACCAGCGCATCAAGTATTTCACTTGTGTGCTGGCTGGCCTCTACACTCTTGGTGAGCATCAACTTTCTCAATACGTTGAGGCGATGGACACTGCCAGCCTCATTAACTAAGAAAACCCACAATTATACCTCCTTATGCCACATGTCGCTGATTCCCCATCCCCTATGTTGCCCGTCATGGTCCACCAGCAAAAGTGGGTGCCAGTTAAAAGTTTCCCAAAAACTTCCTCAACTTCTGATATAGCTTCCTAAACCAATAACTTTGGGACTTTGTTGGTTTTTGTATTTACAATAATCCCTTTGTTTGGCTCATTCTCAAATAAAGTTGTGTGGCAGCTCCTCCTTTTGTGTTGGGAACCACTAGTGTTAAAAAGAAACAAAAAGTTAAAGTCAAAAGTATATAATTCTGAGCCAATAAATTAGCTTTTCATCATGCTGTCCTCAGCTCACGCATCTACTTCTTCAGTATGGGGGCAGTAATAAAATCTCTTATGGAATTGTTACCTAATAGGAAAATGCGTTAGGACTGGTTCATCCAGACCTCTTAACTCTTTAGATTAATAGTTTCCCCCCGATATCTCGCCCTCCATTTTGCATGATCCCAAGAAGTGCATTGTAGAGCCATTGTGCTCCCTCAGAGCAACATGCAATTCAGCCATCAGGTTGAATATGGATAGTTATTACATACAATAATAAAAATACTTTAAATTTTCCCAAACGCTTATCCAGCCTGAAGGATATATTGACTTCTGCCCCTAAGAGGGATAATTTGATCTTGGTTTTGCTTGTAAGCTGATGTTGCAATTGCTTCTACCACTCTCATGATATATCAGGGCACCCCCTAACCACCACTCAAACCTGTTGCTCCTGCACCACTCATGTGGTTCAGTTTGTAGGCCTCCATTCACCTCCACTTGATTTTACTCAAAGAGCTTATCTCCAGATTATTGGCATATAGGTCTGACCCATATCTCAATCCGTGGTCCTCAATGGAGTCACTCATCTTTTAGGCCCTCACGCTTTGTACAAATTTGATCTCCTACAATAAGGATTTTTATCTTAATACCTTTTTTGCCCAATTATTCCTTCTGCTTCAGATCATCCTTCAAAAGCCCACATGGGCAGAGGGCGCACAATCATCCATGCCTGTTTTGATTTGGATCAATTGATATGGCACTGCCTTTACAATACCCCAAGCCATTGCCCTCACATCTGACTCCACTCATGATAACCTCATCAATGACACTAGCACTTCCTTGATAAGGGAACAATTCTCACTTGTTGGTAATTTTTGCACATATTCCAATCTGATTAGATTATAGGGATTGCTAGGGGATAATTCCCTAATGCGATGTAAATTGTATATTAGTTGACTCTGATTTCAGGTAAACAATGTTTAGGAATTTTAGGTTATTCGCCTGGGTCAGATCCATTGGGGATCAACCCAAACTAATGCTTAAGATCTCATCATGCAGAGTTGCTGACGAAAAAGGAGCATTGGATAGTTGATCAACTATCAGGTGTACTGATTATTATCAATCTAGTTTCATTGCTAACTAATTAGTAATTTAAGGATCAAGTTGTGAGGCGAGTTATGCCATATGCAACTAGCAAATTTGATCAGTTGGTTAGCAGCCTGCCTTAATGGGTAACAAGTCCCATTATCTGAGCAGTTCAATTGCCAAATATGGTTGGTTCAAAAGGATTGAGAGGAAAACGCTAGTGACACATTTTCTGACTCTTTCCGTTTTAGGTCTTGAGGATGTCCAATGATAGAATCCTAGCCAGGATGGGGAAGACCATTGGTGCTAAAACGAGGATGAGTAATTCAATGGCAACGGCTGCCGTTTCATTGAGGAAGTGCCAACTGAGGGTTGGGCGCTGAAATTCTACTATAAAAAACTAAAGAATACACTAATAAGAAAAGGACCACTTTAAAGGACTTTACCATTATATTCTTTCTCAAGATAATTATTGCTGTGTGCTCTAATTGGGAGACTCTTTAGGATAAAGAGTAAGGATCTTGGTGAGGATCCAGAGAAGAAGATGAATTGGGGAATGCTGCTGACTGTGTGTCACAGAGAGAAACTGTAAACTGGAATCTGAGCATGGATTAAGTTAGGTAGTACCAGGGAACAAATCCCTATTGAAGACATCATAAGTATTTCAAGAGGAAATACTAGTCAAGCAGTAGGCGGATTTTAGTACTTTACTTCAACTATGGATAATAGTCTCCATACTATTATCAACAATTATATTTCACTATCAAAACAACGCAAAATTGCACAACAACCAAACCTGTGCAGTTTATACATTTATAGGGGTTATTAGCCGAGAATAATCAGAAAACCTATAAATTTTAACATCCCTCCTCCTCCCCCAAAGATGATAGCTGCAGCCACTTATTCAGCCAATCAGAGCCTTTTGCCATATTTCATCTCTTAATCCAACCAATCATGTACTTATTGGACCCTATTTTCCCAAATTCTCTACTCAGCTACTCAACCCCATCCCAATCTCATGTTAATAACCAATCATCTTTAACCAAATCTCCAGAATTTCTTGTGGTAAGTTGATGAGCTGGGCAACCCAGTTTGAAATTTAGTCAAGGCTCCAGCCTTCATAATATATAATAATGCCAAATACAGCCCAATCTCCACTTGCCATTATGTGCCCCTCCCTAATGCTGATTGTTACCAAAGTGCTCACCAAATCATTGAACAGACTGTTGCCTCACCTGATTGTTGCCATCTCCAAAATGCCATTTGATATTTAGATGCAATCTTAGTTAAGGGCTTGCCCCCTCCTGTCCTCCCCACCACCATGCACCAAATTTATATTGAAGAACACCTCCACTTCCAGCATGTTGCTAATAAAGTGGTTCAAAATTAGCAGTGGTTGCAAAGTTTTAACTTTAACCTACATTACTAGCATCAGCTAGTACCACCTTTATTCTATTCTCCAAAGCCTTCCTTAAGGCTGGGAAAAAACTTTTAAGTATATTGTCACCCTTCTCATAGCAAAAATCAATTTACAAGCCCCACTTTGCTACCTTGACCCTTGTTTCAAAGATGCGCTTACACCCATAGTCTTGGATTCGTGATAAACCCTGTACACCCCAGATGATGACTAAGAACTTCCCAATCACCTTTCACCATTTGCCATGGTCAAATAGCGGCTTACCACTTCTAATTTGGTTGGAGTATTTAAATTTTATTTTTGTGCAGGTTTAGATTATCTAACAATATCGTTTTGAACATTTTAATTTTAGTTTAAATGTCTCCTAAGCTTTGTTAATGTCTATCTTCTTATCAGCACACAGAAATTAGTATTTGTACCAGATCTCAAATTAGTATTCTATGGCTCTCCCTCCCTGTTGTCACTGGTAGGATTACTTTGTTAAGCTCAAAATATCATCCATTTTGGTACACTAAAAGGTGTATCATAATTCAGAGTGTCAGACATTTACCCTCCCAGCTGTGAAATAAAAATGTTTTGGGTCAGAATCAGCCAAAAAGGTGAAATGTTGACCATTTGCAAGTTTGCAATGATCCTAAGGATGATGTTAATAATGATAACGATGATATTGGCCAAAAGATCCTGGCCAATTCTTAGTGGAACCCCACAAATCAGGGTAACACCATCTCAAATACTACACGGTAAATAAATACAAAATCATTTGGTCATATTACTCTGACCACGCGACGGACCCTGGGGCGTCTATTGAATGGTACTCCTCCAGTCTTAAACAGATCCCTTCAAGCATCGATGCAGGGGACACCCCCTTTTATAGGAGTGGCATGCGTCCCCCAAGGTGCAATATTTTTAGCAAATGGGGATCGGTTGAATATATTAAGCCATTACCCCATGGTTATGTCTTGCCCCAAAAATGATACCCCATCCATCATTCAGCCTAAGTGAAGCGAGTTTTCTGAGACTTGATAGGCTGAATGCTCACATTCCCTTATTCAGACTGCAACAAGCCATTCTAAACTTATTCTTAAAACCCTTCAACCCTTGATACAGTTTAAATACTGATTGGTCGGATATTGATAGTGATTGTTTTCCTTTCTTTCCTTACGCTGCTAGTAAAAAATCATAAATTACGAGTTTTTTAGTAGTGCTTATTTTTTATGATTTTATTAAAACATTTGGGGAATCCAGTGGCGTAAGCACCAGCGTGCATAAATAGGCTGTATTCCTACTTAATTGTGCTCACTACAGGGTTCCCTGTACACCAAAAGTAGTTGCTCTTCCCCCTTGGGTTGGGACCATCTAGTACTAAAAAAAAAGTAGTTTCTCTTTAAAAACAACTATCAAGCGCTTTATCCCGCCTTAAGGAGCTTGAGCAGCGCCCTTGCAAACTTTCTCTTAAAGAAAAAGTTCACTTCCTGTGACGGGAGCATAGCTTCGCTTTTTTATATCTATGAATCTGTAATTCAAGGCTCATTGGACAACAAAAAAAATTAAAAACATCCTCCCTTTATTGAGTCGTCTAGTTAAAGAAATGATAGTCCCATACATGTACAGTCTGCATACCTGGGAAGAGGTGAAAGAGGCTCTTTTAGCTGAATTTGGTTCACAGCAGAGTCTTAATAGGGATAAACAGGCCTTTATGCGCTTAAGCATTTATGAGGAAGAAACACCTGCTGCTATTGCTAAGCAATTTACCTCGCTGCACAAAGGTTGTCAACGTCTAACATGTTAATCCTGGATGATGCTATCGCTGCCATGTTAACTGGGTTAGCTTCTTAACCCTCTCTAGCCCAGCATATCATAGCAGTGAAATGCTACTTAAAAACCATCTGCGACATAAAGAAGGCTCTGTTTGAAGTTGCTTATTTTTATTCCTGTGTAACAATACATGAAGCTGAGGTGGAATTTTCAGTTCTAATCGTTGAGGAGCTTTCACCTGTAGAACAGTTGGGGTGAGCACACCTGTACCTACCCCAGTTAAACCTGCTTCCTCAGTGCAATTCACAACTGATATCACTCCCTCCTATAATTCAGAGCCCTGTAATGTAGTTAATACCATAATCCCACACAAGCTCATTAAGGCTGCTGTGCCTTCCCCTCCAGCTAAGTTGGTAAATGCGCGCCCTAAAGCTATCCAATCTCCTGTGATCGTCTCCCTACCTCCATCACAGAATTGCCAGTTGTTAAGGCTACCCTTGGGGATGAATCTGAGGGGGGTTACAATATTGTGGGTTACTATATATTAGGAGCCCCGCAGAAGTAGAAGTTCCTTATCATTTGAACGCTGGAGGTGTAGACAAGACCACCATATCTGAGGAAACGTACCTCAGAAAAATTCTAGGATGTCCAAAAGTTATTTGACACTGCCAGAGATGGCAATAAAAATTTAGCTATCTTGATTCGACCTCTTCAGTGGTTCCATCCCATGAAATCCATTTTGGAAAAAATACCCTGAGACTGCTCAAAACTAACCTATACCTTCCGGCTTAAGGAGGTCTTAGCTTTGTTACCTAACTTTTGAGGAACACTTACTAAGGTTGAAGTGGTCATTCTAAAAGTTTGATTAATGGCCATCCTGGACACTGACACCACAGTTAACGTGATCTCCACTAAGATTATCAAGAAGATAAAGCTAGCGCCTGCCTTGGAGTACACGCAATAGTTTGGAACTGCAGGCACCATTAATACCTGTGCAATTTTGGCATACTCTTCCCTTCCCGTTCACATTTGGAATCACATCTTGTAATCCCCTGATGTGGCTTTAGATAACAACGTCTATGATATGCTCATCGGCACTCAATTTATTATTGAGTATGAAGGAATAATTAACATGAAGCAAGGGCTCCTCTCATTACTCAACTACAAAGTCCCTTTAGTCTTATCCAATAAAGAATCCATCAAGCACGAATACTCTTGTCTGGTCAAATACCCCTTTTCAGTTATAACTTTGCCTTATTCCACTTCTGGGCACAACACAAAGAATTTGCCAATTCAGTGGATGCTGAGGACGGTATCCCTTTCTATGCTGCAGATGAGGTCTTAATTAAGCCTGGTGAACAAAGAGTGGTTGACACTAAAATCGCTCTCTAAATCCCACACCATTGCGTGTTGCACCTTGTAAGTATTGAGGGTGTTAGCCCCTTATAGCCTCGTGTATTTCCTGGGATGCTAGACCCAGCCTACCAGAGGCCTATTACCATTCTGCTGGGAAACCTCACCGGCAAGTACATGAACATATAAAAACACCAGGAGATTGGCAGAGGCGTCCTAATCCCAGTGGAGGACATTGAACGTATCCACTCCATTGGCTCTAAGGTAGATTTGGGCTTACCCATGGACAACCTGGTGTGTGCCTTGCCCAATGTTCATATTTCAGATAAGCTGACCCCATTTGAGTTGAAAAAAGTCCATACTTTAATAGACAAATATAGTGACATCTTCTCCAAATCAGATACTGACTATGGACAAATGAAAGGCTGGAGCCACTCCATTGATGTAGTGATGCCCACCCTATTTGGTATAAACCTTACCATAAGTTGAAAGTGGAAGAACAGCAGATAAGGACGGAGTTCCTTTAGTTACTAGATGACGGATTACTATTTCCTTCTCAGAGCCATTGGTCTTCCCCCTGTTGCTAATTGAATAGAAAAATGAAAGTCATCAGATAGTCATGGATTACCGCAAGTTAAATAACCTCACAAAAAAGGATAGCTATCCTATCCCCCACATTGATGCACCCTGGCCCAACTCTCAGGCTATAACTTACTTTCCGCTATGTACTTTGCTAGCGGCTATTGGCAAGTGGGTTTTTTCCTGAAGACCAGTAGAAATGTGCCCTCATTTTTAGTGAAGGTCTCTCCAACCAACCCAATTACCTCAAGGGTTGTGTAATGCACCTGCATCTTTTCAGTGTGCGATGGATCACATATTGCAGGACCTGAAATAAACTTGTTTCATCGTTTATATTGATGAAACCACAGTGTTCTCAAGAACCTTTAATGAATATCTTGATCACTTGAAGGAGGTGTTTCAATGGTGTTGGGATTTTTGCCCATATTCCGAGCTGGCTAGATTACTAGAAATTGCTAGGGGATAATTTCAAATGTGAGGTGAATTGGAAATAAGTTGACCCTGATTACAGGGTAACTATGTTTGGGTAGGTTTTAGGATATTCGCCTGGTCGTATCCATTAGGATTAATCCAGACAAATACTTAATATCTCATTGGGCTGAGTTGCTGACAAAATAGAGGCATCTGATAGTGATTGACTATCAGGTGTACTGATTGGGATCAGTCAGGTTTCAACACATACTGATTGGGAATTTAAGCATTGAGTTGGGAGGCGAGTGATGCCACTTGCAACTAGTGAATTGATCAGTTGGTTTGTGACCTGCCTTAATGGGTAACAAGTCTCATCACCTAAACAGGTCGCTTGCCAAATATGGTTGGTTCTCTTGGATCAAGAGAAAAATGTTAGGGACACGTTTTATGACTCTTTCCATTTTAGGTCTTGAGGGTGTCCAATGACGGAATCCTAGCCAGGATGGTGAATACCATTGCTGCTGAGATGAGGATGGGTGATTCAATGGCAGCGGGTGCCTTTTCATCAAAGAGTTGTCAACCAAGAGTTGGACAGCTAAATCCCCACTATAAATTCCCTAGAATTCACTTATAATAAAAACCATTTTATACAGTATACAGTAAATATACCAGTTTAGTAAGCTCTATCAGCATTCATTTGTTCTATTCTTTCTCAGGTATACTAATGCTGTGTGCAATAATTTGGAGACTCTTTAAGGAAAAGAGTAAGTATCTGAGTGAAGATCCAGAGAAGAAGCGGAAACAAATCAGGATTGCTGACAACTGTTTGTTGAACTGGTAAAACAGTCAACAAGAATCTAAGAGAAGATTTGGTTAGATGGTACGAGGATGCAGATCCCTATTTTGAGACATCACAAGTATTTTGAGTGGGAATACTGGCCGAGCGTTGGGCTGAGATCTATGACTTCCATTCAACTATGGATAATAGTCATCATACTATTATCAAATGATTATATCAATAATTATACAACGCATACAAATTGCACAAAAACCTGAACCTGTGCAAGTAATAAGTTTATAAGAGATATTAGCTGATAATAATCAAGATCTATAAATTTTTACAAACGGCTACATAACTCAAATACTAAGTTGTAGCCCTTAAAGTTTACCTTCTTCCAAAGGAAATTGGATTTCTTGGACACTCCATTTCCCAAGTGGGAATTCAACCCATACAAGATAAGGTTGAAATCAATTTCAATAATGCCTCCCCCTAAAATCACGGGATATTCAGGTATTTCTAAGGATGATGGGGTATTACCATCAGTTTATCCCAAGTTGCTCATCTCATTAAACCCCTCATTCACATATTGACTAGAAAACCCCTTTCTATTATGGTGCTGAATAAAAGGCCGCTTTTGAGACATTGAAACAGCTTTTACAACAACTTCCTATCATGAGGAATCCTGATTAAAAAGAACCATTTATCTTGTTTACTGATGCCTCAGACTATGCCATTGGGGCTATCTTAACCCAATTGGACGAAAACGGTGTTTATCATACTGTCTTTTATTTAGTAAAATGCTTTCTAAAAGTGGAACGCAACTACAGCGTTACAGATAAGGAGTGCCTTGCCATATTGTTAGCTGTATAGCACTACCGCCCTTCTCTATATGAGGCTACCTTCACTGTAGTTATAGACCACTCTTTGTTGAAGTGGTTACAGAATATGAAGGATTTACTGGTCAGTTAGCTTGCTAGGCTCTAAAGCTCCAGCACTAAGACATGAAAATTGAACACCGTGCTGGGACCCATCATGTGAATGTTGATGGGTTGACTCAGCTACCAGTTCTTCACTTGGTTAATAGTAGGGCGGTGAGGTTACATGACCTTTTAATGACCCCCAATGACCGGGAGGACGAATGTAAACCTTTACAGAAAATGTTAGACAGGCACTCCCATAAAACCAAAGTGGAGAACGGGAAGTTTTATAAGTAGGTGAGGGCAAAATGGCTGCCTTACCTTTGCCTTCAAAATGCATACCTGCTATCCTAGAAGCTCGCTCAACTCTAGATCATGGAGGGGCAAAGCAAACTTATGAGTGGATTAAGGATCTGTTTCATTGGGATGGAATGATGGAATCTATTGTTGACGCCTTGGAAGCCTGCCTTACCTATAAGAAGCAATCTGGTTTCAAGACTAGATATCAGTATCAACCAAATACCTCTCAACAACCGTTCCACACCATCAGTCTGGATGTAGTAGGTCCCCTCTCTCAGACTAATAGTGGCAACTGATTAATCCTTGTAGCCATTGACTACTTCACTAAGTGGGTTGGAGCCGTGGCTCTTCCTGCCTAAACGGCCAAGGTCACAGTCATCTCTTCACATCAGAATGTTTTCTCTCTACATGGCTCTCTTTAAGTACTACTCTGCAACTATGGTAAAAACTTCACCTTCAGAGTAGTAAAAATCCTGGCCACATCCTTGAGATCAACAACTTTTTTTGGCTCCATACAATCCATCTACCAACGGGATTGTGGAGAGATTAAATGGAATCTTGGTATCCATACTACGCAAAATGGCCTCTCATGATCTACTTCACAGGGATCAATTTTTACCCAGTGCACTATGGCCTACCAGAAAAGTTATCACCAGATATTGAAATTGTCCCCATTCCATGTCTTATATGGGCGAGAACCAGGAATACATGCCCTCTAAGTTAAAGATGTATTCACCTATAGAGTTGATGAACCCAAGAAAGTCATTAGAAGATTGGCTCAGTGCATCATCCAACTCCAATATGATGCTATGACTGGTTTAGCAAAAATGGTGACAAAAGAAGGGCAGGCTGCAAATGAGTTCTGAACCCCCCTTACCTACCTTCCAAGTATCTGACATGGTATCATACTACCATAACTGCATCACTCATAGAAGCGGTAAGCTTGGATCAATTTGGGAGGGTCCCTTCACCATCACCTATAAGAGAGGCAATGAGTACTCCATAAAATCCTTGGCTACATGGATCACCATCAATTGGGTACATGGCCGTTTCCTACAGCCTTATTCTCCCCCAAGATTCTTGAGTAGGATGATGTCAGACATTTGTCCACTCAGCTGCATAAGAAGAATGTTTTGGGTTAAAATCAGCTGAAAGTGGGAAATGTGGTCATTTGCGAGTTTTTGATGATCTTAAGCATAATTTTTGTGATGATAATGATGATTATAGCCAAAAGACCCAGGCCAATTCTCAGTGGAGCCCCGCGAATTGAGGTAACACCATTTTGAATACTATACATTTAATAAATACAAATTAAGTAGTCAGTTTACTTTAAAGCATGCAATGGACCCTGGGTTATCCATCAGATGAGACTCCCCCAGTCACAAACAGGTCCTTTCAAGCACCAACGTGGGGTCACCCACCAATCTCTTTCTGCTAAGCATCACTTTTTGAAAATCAATTCAGCCTTGAAATTTAGCTCCTCTAAAGAGATTTACGAAAACTATTAGCAAATATGGCGGGAAACCCTGTAAAAGAACCCGCGGGCTCGGCCAAATGAGCCAGCACCACCCCCAAACGAAGCAACCCCCGGTTACCCACCTCAAGGTCAACCAGAATCATCCACTTTCAAGCAGCGGCCGTGAAAGCAGGCACCACCCCCCAACCTGGAGCTGCTTCAACTAGCGCCAATTCACCTGATCGCACTTCTGCAACCTGCACGCCCAACAGCTCTGCGTGCGCTACCTCCCACCAACCCTCTGGGCCCCCTCCAACCAAGGAGGCCATCACCCACGCTGTTTTAATGGCGTCTGCTCAGTTGAATGCAACTCAGCCCATCCAGGCATTCACCTCCCCCATTGTGTCAGCTAATTCAGCCCCATCTATTATTGCTGACGCTGTGTTTCTGGCTCCCCCTATGAGGGGCGATACCCAGCTACCTGGCCCCCAAACCCTCGGATGTAAGGTTGGACTAGCCGCACATTCTGGTTCACTAAGCACCAGATTGGGACAATCTACTCTTCCCAATGGGGATTCAAATGGTTCGGATTTTGGAACTTCACACCAGTTCCATTCTCACTCATCCCATCTAAACCCCGTAATTGGCACTTCTCAAGTCAGCACTTTATCTCCATATGCTGAAAACGACCAATTCATTAATCAGCCAGTGAGTTTTGCCCACGAAATCACAGCAAATACTCGGGCTGAATTTACTTATATAGATTGGGATGGTGATGAGACATCGCCCTCCTCCCAATTGGCTGGAATTAATTCCAATCTGGATGGGCCTCTCCAATTTAGCGAGGCCCAACAATCCGCCCCTCAATTTAATATGCCGCCAGCAACTGCTCAAACATTCCAGCAACAGGGGAACTCTGCAAACTTGTCCAAACCACCAGCTCGCATTCAACCCGTGATTGCAGCCCAAAGCAAACACAAATGTACCAAAGGAGCCCTTGGGGCGTGGCAAAAACCTCTGGCACCAACGCTACCCAAAGCTGATCCCCGTGAAGTGGCTTTTATTGCTGATGTTAAAAAGAAATGGGCTGAAACTAGAGCGCAAAAAGCTCTACCTCGCTCAACCCTCTCCCACATGATTCGCCTTTATTATGGGCATAACCCTGTTGAATTCTATACAGAGGATTACTTCATATACTTTGCAGCGATCGCGGAGACATTCTAATTAACACCACCATCCATGAATCAGTGGAGGGCCACTACATCGATGTGGGCTTCACTGAAGCTGCCCTTGCTGACCATGCTGCCACCCTCCAAGTCATTATTCCGCGTGGATCTCTTCGCATCTCCCGCACATGCTCTCACCTGGAGAAAATTTCATGGGTTACTTTTTCCAACCTACCAACGACCGTTGATCCTGAGTCTCTTAAACTGGTTCTCCATCATGGTTTAATGGAGTTTGGGTCTGTTCTTTCAGTGGACTTTAGCGTCCCCTCTTACTATGCTCCCACCCAAAGAGCTCGCACTGCTAGGGGTGTCGTTCATCCCCTCCCCCACTGTATCCCGCAACATTGAGGCTATTCCTCGTGTGGCAGTAGTTGGGGCATGCCCTGAGATCTTTTTTGTCGACCCTGATCAGGCGCGCCCCGGTGTTCATGGTGTAACGCCCTTGAACACCTGTATAGTGGCTGCACAGCTCAAAAACAAGCCCTCTTAGCCACCACCCAGGGGCCTAAACCAGGCCAAAAACGATCCCACGTGGCTGCAGCAGCAATTCCATAGCCCACACAATGGGTTCCCGTTCAAGACCTGTCCTCTGAGGCCTTACGCCTAGCAGTTGAAACAGCTAACCCCACTATTGGTACGGGATACCTTTGCGCTCATGCCCCCTTCCAGTGGGCACCCCCTCCAATCTCCCAGAGTCAACTCCCTCTCTCACCAAGCGCAAGGCATCTCCCACAGGGCGCCCCTCGTCAGCCACCCCCACTCAGGGCTCCGCGGCACCCCACCAACCTCCACCAGCGATTTATCACATCAAACCTCAGCTCCCAATGGAGCTATGCCCACCAGCATGGACTGGCAACCCGCGGCCTGCGGTAGAAGTGCCACCTCAAAGAGTCCTACCCCAACCCCACAGTCCATTTCGCGCGGCTCCTTTGCAGTGTTGGAGGAAGTGAATATGGACTCAGACTCATCAAATGGGGACACCGCGGAGGTCGCCGTTGAGCACCCTCAGGTCCTTCCCCTGCAACGGAGCAGGGGCAGCATCCTAGGCTGGCTTACTGGGTCCTCCGCCCCCCCACCCTCTCCTTCCCCTCAGAGCCCTTGACGCTCCTCACGGATTGCAGCTAATAGTCAAGCTAAAGGACTCAAAACTAGCCGCCTCTCAGCAGCAGGTTTAAGCGCTGGCAACCCCCCAGGACATGGAGGGGAATAGCTATGAGTCCCCACGGCAGCACCCTGGCCCTGCAATCCATCAATGCAAATAAGTTGCAGGACTTTAAATGGAGAGCCCACCTACTCCGCAACTTCAGGTCTGCACAAATTGACATCGCTGCTGTCCAAGAGCCCCTATATTCTCCCCCACGAACAATCTGCATGGAATGAACAGTTTGGAGGCAACTCCTTCTGGACAGTCCATGCCGCCCTTATTGTTTTGAATCCCCGGGTTAAAACCCATTCATTTTCACAATATCTAGGTGGCCGCCTCATACTGGCCAAACTCACCACTCCTGACTTCTCTTTCTTCGCCGCAAGCATCTACCTGCCTAATGCAGGTCAGGAGCAAAACCGGCTCTTGGAAGAGCTCGTCCAACTCAATCTCCCACGGAATACAGTCCTCTTGGGAGATTTCAACACAACCATAAGTCGCGTCCATGACTCTTACCCCCTGCAGCAAAGGAACGCCCTAGATCAAGTCGCCTCCAGGATTTCCTTCGCCTGAATGGCTTTATGGATGCGCTTCCACCCTCCGCGTCTGGCCTAGGTTGCATGACTAGGATCCAGTATGATGGAGGAGCTTTCCAGTCAGCGTCACGCATATATATGGCACTGATTGGCCCCTTGCTAATTGGCCGCGTCTCCTCTCCCATCTCTCGTGACAACTATCTGAGTGATCACAGGTCACTCACTGTTGTCCTCACCACCACGCTTAGACTGTTGCGTAGGCTCTGGCCTAGGGTTGCCCCAGCTCTTCTCAAAAACCCCTTCACTAAGGAGAAGCTGTCTATGACCATCTGGGAGAACCTCACCTCCCCCCACCCCACCTGCTTGACCACAAGGCTAGATGGACGGTGACCAAGGAGGGCATCACCCGCGTTGCTTATAACTGTGCCAAAGCCCAGATGACCGCAGCTCGCGCCAGAGTCAAAAGGGCGGAAGCCAGAATCAGACATCTGGAGCGAAACTGCCAGCCTTCGCCCTCTCCCAATTGGTTGGAAGACTGGGAATCGGCGCAGGAAGCACTCCGCTTGGAGCTCACACTGCAGGAAGAACGGGCAGCAAACTTTACAACATCTCGTTACTATGCTCAATGGGAACGCCCCACCCGCTTCTTCTTTCAGAAACAGAAAGCCCGGTCAACAGCGCAGGATATTACTGCACTGAAGATTGGCACTACAACCACTTCGGATAAGGAGGAAATCACGCAGGAACTACACCGCTTCTACTCCAGCCTCTTCCATGCCACCCAGGTGGACCCGTCAGACATCCAAGACTTCCTGTGGCGGGCTCCAGAGCTGCCCATTGACCCACGGGCTGATGAGGCTTTACTGGCGCCTATTTCCATCCAGGAGGTGATGGAAACCCTTCTGAAATCCCTACGGCTTAAAGCCCCAGGCCCAGACGGAATACCCTTCGAGGTGTACCTTCTGGAACCTGTGGTGATAGCCAGAACCCTCCGCGACCTCTTCGCTGCACTCTTGGTGAATGGCGAGGTCCTTCCCGACTCCAGAGGCTTAATCATGACCCTCATTCACATGAAGTCAGACCGTGAGAACCTGGCGAACTGGCGCCCCATGCGCTGATCAACACAGACCACAAGCTCTTCACGAAGCTTCTGGCCAACCGCATCACCAAATGGGTGTCACCTCGCCTCTCCCCATCCCAGCACGGTTTTATTCCGGGGAGGTCGTTATGGGACAACTATAATGACCTTCACATGACTTTGACTGCTAACTCTTGTAAGGTGAATGGCTTTGTGGCTCTCCTGGATATGGAGAAAGCATATGATCAGGTGGCCTGGAAGTATATCGATGCTTCCCTAGCCCGCTTCCATCTCTCCCCCGCAGCTAGGCGCTGGATATCAGCGCTCTATGACCAGCTCCACACCAGAGTCTTGGCGCCAATGGGTTTTACAATGGCAGTATCAGTTGGACAAGGTCTCCGGCAAGGGGACCTTCTGAGCCCTATCCTTTTTAACATCACCCTCGACCCCCTCTTGGCCTCCTTACAGGATAAGCTAACAGGGATTCTGGTCCCAGGTAAAGCCCCCACCCGCACCATGGCATTTGCAGATGACACCGCCATTGCATTTGGATGCCCTGGAGATGTTGCCCTCGCTGCTGTGACCATTGAGAGGTACACCAAGGCGTCCAACGCCATGGTTGACACCTCCAAGACAACAGTTGTACAGGTCGGCTCCCCCACCTTCCCCCCACCATTTGGTATTGAACCTGTGCGCGGTACCTTCCGTCACCTGGGCGTTCTCACCAACCAACAAGGAGTTGCGCTAAAAGACAATGAGAACTTGCTCCTCGCAGCAGTTAACTCCAGGATTGGCAGCTGGAACCGGCGGCACATCACCCCCCAGGGTTGAGCTCTGATGGCCAATGTGTTCCTCCTCTCCAAGGTCTGGTTTCTAGCACACGTCTGCCCATTCACAGATGCCTTTTATACGCGGCTCAATGTACTCCTCCGCTGTTGTATCTGGGGCTCAAACCATCCACCAATAGCCCTCTCAACCATTGCCCAACCCTGCAATGAAGGGGGCCTAGGGCTTCTAGACACGCGATCCCACGCCACCACAATCTTCCTGAAGTTCCTATGGCCAATTCTCTGCTGGGATGTGACCCATGCCCCAACGGGCGCCCACCCTCCGCCAGTCAGTGCCAGCAGCTCTGGTTCTTCCTAGAGCATCTCTGACCTCATTAGGGGAGTGGCTCACAAACCACCCAGGCCATCGCCTGAAACCATCCTCATCCCCCTACTGGAACCAGGCTTTCCTTGCCATGAAATGAGTAGGCGCGTGGATCCACCATGCCTTCCCATACAGAAGGGAAGGCCCTGGCCTCAGCCCCCGTCGCCATGCAATTGTGCACAATGGACAAATTGTCACAACTCGCCTCAACCCCCAAGATCGTCCTCCCATCCGCCCAAGACTCCTTGAGCTCCTCCCTCCCTCCGTGAGATTCGACCTTAAGGAATTGTGGAAAAACGTCTATCACCCCATCCTGTCATCAAAGGTGTCCAACACCTTATGGAGGGTGCTCCACTGTTCATACAGGACAGGGGACTGGACTGGCCCCACCTTCCAGCACTGAAGCTGCCCCCGCTGTGTGGAGCCTATTGACTCCCACCTCTATTGTTTTTTCACCGGTCCAGGTGTTGCCACATTTTAGCCAAAGGCCCGTGCGCTCCTCCATGCTCAGCCCTGATATGGACACCCTGTGCAAGACCTCATGTTTGAGCAGACGTTGCCTAGTTGCCACCAACCCCTCCATGTCCTCGCCTATGCCACAGCCATCTGGACCATCCATAACTCCTTCCTTCATGCTGCCTTTGACCAGCAGGTGTGGACCCTTTCACACATGATCTCCCAATTTCAGGTACACTTTGAGATGGCCCTGAAGGTCTGCACTATGTTGCCAGCCCTCCCCCGCTCAGTTGTCACTGCAGCACGGCTCTGGCGTGCAAACCCCCTCCCTTTCTCGATGCCTCCTCCCTCCCCTTCCCTCGCCTCAGGCTCTTAGGAGCCCAGGCGTAATTTAATAAACATCGATGAATCCCCCCTTGGGTTGGGACCATCTAGTACTAAAAAAATGTGGGGTCACCCCTTTTATTGGTGTGGCAGGTGTCCCTCAAGGTGCAATATGTTTCTTAAATGGGGATTGGTTAAAATATATTAAGTCATTACCCCATAATTACGTCAGCTCCAAAAATGATACTCCATCCATCATTCAGCCTAAGTGAAGCGAGTTTTCTGAGTTTTGATAGGCTGAATGCTCATATTTCCTTATTTGGACTGCAATAAGCCATTCCAAACTTATTCTTAAATCCTTTTGATTCTTGACACAGTTTAACTACTGAATGGTCAGCTAATGAGAGGGATCATTTTTCTTTCTTTCCTCGCGCTGCTAATAAAAAATAATAAATCCCAAGCATGGAAATTTTGAATTACACTTCACAATGGGCAAGTAAACACACAAATTTACATATATGGATTCTCCAAAAATTATGATTAATAGTAGTGAGAAGGTTATAAATTGACTTTTTATTATTGGAAGGATTGAGTATTTATAATTTTCAAGAAGTTTTAGGATCTATCCAATCTAATTAAACGCTGAGTAATTAAATCTTCTACTCTCTGATTGTGATAAGCCTGATCATTCTTATTAACTTTGATAGATTTAGATAAATTAAGCTCCCCTTCCAATATTTCTGGGGAAATCATTGGGGTAGAATATTTGAAAATGAGAGAATTTGACGAAATCCTGACACTTCCCCCTTAAGAATCAATTGCGGTGGAGGTTAAATTCTCAAAAATGTAGAGTGGATATTGTTTACCACTATACACATATCATCATGGACAATCAAGTATTCTAATCCCTTTCATAATGTAACTCAATAAATACCTGACCAGTTAGATCCTAATTTCTAAGTTTGCCCACTAGGTTGGGAGCGATAATACATAACATAATCTCCAATTTGATAATCAGGTAAGGCGGGTTTATGTTAATTACTTCTTTGGGTCTCCTTTTTAGTAGTTACTTCAATTTATTTCATGGCTTGAGCTTGAAGACAAATAATCCCATCAGCCAGAGACTCATAATAGAATCAGAGTTTTCTGGTATGTCTTTTTTTGTATTTCCTGAATACTTGAAGGGACTGAGGGATCTCACCCATAAATACATTTGAAAGGCGACATCTTAATAATTTGATGATGACTTATTTAATATGTAAACAAAGAAATAGGTATATAAAAGTTCCACTAGAATGGGTCAGTCGAGGCCATCTTCCTTAAAATTGATTTAAATTTATTGCAGGGAAGGCCGACCATGGGACAGACACTTCCGACTATGACTCAGACGAGACAAAACTTAGTACCAGGGGAGGCACCCCAGAGAAGCGATGCTATCTCTTTTTGCCAGCGGGAACGCCACTTATGGGAAGGGGGAGGGAACGTGTGTAGGGGACGTAGCCACTATTGAGCACGTGTGGAGGAAGGGGTCTGATTTGATGAACCAGACTGGGAACCAGGAGGAGACCAGCTGTTGGCGACGTGGTGGGAGATGTCCAAACATCCACGCTTGAAAGTGATCCACCAAATGAGACCGGAATCTGTGGACAGCTTCAGGGAGGGTGGGGATGGATTCAGCGATGGCATCCAAGACAATCGTGTGGATAGTCCACATGGCGATTGCAACCACCAGAGCACGGAGGGAGGGTGGGAGGGGGAGGCCATTGATGAAGCAAACATATCTCTTGACAGACTAAAGGGATGTGTTTGATCCTGGCCTAGCAGACGTTGGACTTCGCGCCATATTAATTTAGAGGTGAAGCACTTCTCCAGGCGGTGAAACAGCGTTCCATACTGGCCACACATGACACAGGATGAGTGTAAAGCATTAGAGCGCTCATCTGTACGATACACCCGCCTCAGGCAGCGCCACACATGGGAGCTGACTTGAGGCTGCAACAGAGGATGGTGTGCGTATATCCAGATAGTCTTTTGGGTCTCAGTGGAATAAGGGATGTCCATCATGTCCAGGTAGTCCACCCTGGATAAGACTTGGGGTCGAATGGGGATCACGCCATCATGGATGGGTAGCCCCTGTACCTCTTGTGTGAACTGAGGAGAGGGGCGGCCTCTTCAGGTTGTATGTCCACCAATACAAATTCTCCACTCTGTGCTTCGCATGGAGAGTAGGATTCGTTTGTAGTGGGTTTTGGTCCTGTGAGGACCTGTGGCTGATGTGTGTGATGCGAAGTATTTCATCAGGGAGTGGGGATTTGATGAATTGTTGAGGCCCAAGGCTTGGGAGAAGTTGGAGTGGGCCGCGCGGGACCAGTGTTGGGATGGGAGTGTAGGAGCAGTGACGGCCGCAATCCAGGTGCCCAGGATCTTGGCGGCATGGGCTTTGAAGTCAAGTAGGCCCATGCCACCATGATGATGAGGGCCAAACATGACCTCTAGCCGTACTGGTGGAGGGCGGCCTGACCAAAGCCAACCTTGTAGCAAAGCATACAGGGATTTGAAGAAGCTTGGGGAGAAGGGGATGGCGTGGTCTCCGAACCAGACTTTGGATAGGAGCATAGAGTTGGCAAGAACAACCCTGCCAGTGAGGGTAGTAGGGTGGGCTCTGAGAGAGGCGATTCAGTTCGTCACGTTGTCCAGTATATGGCACTCCATTACTGCTGACGCGTATCCACCTGCCTCCAACCACACGCCCAGATGGCGTACCGGTCCTATGGTAGGTCGTGGCACAAAGGGGAGCACCAGTGGAGCGATGTGTTTTGAGTTAGTAAGGCGTGGACGTGGGTGAGTAGATGGGCCGGGTTGGGAACTACTTGCTGGGGCCCAGCAGTTCTGAAACCGACCAAGGAGGATGATTTCGGTTTTGGAGGCGTTCAGTGCTGCGTTGCTTACCCGGGAATATTCCTGGATGATGGCTTTAAGCGCGCGTGCATTTTTGTTATTAGACACCCCCACCACGCAATCATCTGTAAATGCCATCATCTTGACTGGGGTTTCGCCTGGCACATGGACCCCAGTGAGTTGGGCATTCACATTTCGCAGTAGTGTGTCAAGGCTGAAGTTGTATAAGAGTGGGCTCAGGGGGTCCCCTTGTCGCAGGCCCCTTTGAGGATGGACTACTTCCGTTAGGAAACCTGGGCCGCGCACTGCCACTGTTGCAGATTCCGTGAGCAGCATCACCCAGTTAATGAAGCGGGGAGGTAGGCGGAATTGTTGGAGGCAGGCCCTAAGGTTTTCCCAGTTTACTCTATCATAGGCCTTTTGTTGGTCCAAGAATACAAGTGCCCCAGAGGCTGTGGACTGACACACATTAGCCACAGAGTGCACGTTATCCCAAATTGACCTTCTGGGGATGAAACTGAATTGTTCTGGGGAGATGGTGGCAGATGCTACAGTCCCTAAACGGTTAGCCATGATTTTTGTTAAAATTTTGGTGTCTGTGTTTGTTAGAGAAATGGTGCGCCAGTTGGCTAAGTCTAGCCTATCCCCTTTCTTGAAGAGTGTGACCATAAAGGCCTCATGTCCTCCTGGTAGGAGGCGCATTTCCAACAGGCTTTGGTTGAGTGAGGCTAGCAGCAATGGGGATATATATTTGAGATATTTTTTATAGAACTCATATGGAATGCCATCTGGGCCTGGGCATTTTCAGTTTGGCGCACCGCAAATGCTAGTCCATAATTCGTTCGGAGTAATTAAATTCATTATTTCCGGGTATCAGAAAATGGTGCAGATATGAGCTCTGTTGAGAAATTCCGCCATTTCGGCTGGCTGAATTGGTTTGGCTCAGTATAACTCAGAGTAATATCTTTGCATTTCGATTGCCACTTCAGCCAGTGTGTCCACAATAGAATTATCCAATCTTCACACCTGTGTGCAGGCCACGCTCTGGCGTGGTGCAAAAAATTTTTTGAAGAAGTATGCGGTGCACTTGTCACCTTTAGTGATGCGTGTGGCCCTGTATTGAATACAAACCTGATGTTTGTGTTGCCTTTCAAATGCGTTGAGGTGGGCGGCTGCCTCCGCCCACTTCTGGCCCCATGCAGGGCTATATCCTGAGGCTGAGATGTTGGACTCCAAGTGGGCCAATTCCACCAGTGCGCGCGATATAACCGCAGATGTGGCTCGTGAGCGTCTGGATGAGAGATGGCGATAGTGGCGGATGGTGTCTTCTTTGAAAGTTGCCCATGTGGAAATGGGGTCTGTGCAAAACGGTGCAACAAACGATTTTGCCAAAGTTGCCTCTTCCACCCACGTGGAAAATCCTGTGACGCGAGCTCTGGGGGGCAGATTTTGCACCAATGTGGGGCCTTTGCAACTGTGACAGGTAAGTGGTATGTTATTGAGACCAGTCAGTGGTCGGAGAATTCCATTTTTGTTGTTTTGAAGTGGGAGATGTGGGGTTGGAATTTCGCCGGTGCTAGAATAAGGTTGATGCGGGTCATGGACCTTAATTGGCCGTTGTGGATGTGGGGACGCGTCATGTTTTTGAGCAGTGGGGCATGTTGTGGCAGCGCATCCATTAACCCAAGGGTGGCTTTTAGAACGCGTAGTTCTACATGACCCTGTGGGGCATGGGGTGAGGGAGGCCACCGGTCTGTTGGTGAGGTTAGCCAACAGTTCATGTCACCAATAAGTAAATAATTGGGGGGTAGCGGGAGGGATTTGACCAACGAGAAAAATTCCTGACGCTCTTGTGCACCGTTTGGGACGTAAATGTTGATGATTGTGTGTGCAACATTGGCCCATGAGAAGGTGACAATGAGCACTCGGGCATTTAGGAATGTTTCTGAAGATGTAAATTTGGAAAAATTGTTTTTATAAATTAGCACCCCACAGTGCTTCAACCAAAAGGATAGGGATGGTAGGAGCATTGTTTTCCAAGCTTCCTCAGAACCCCGTGGACAGTGGGTTTCCTGGATGGCCAGGATATCCATGGGTAAATTGTTTTGTAAAAAACTCAGTTTCCTAGCCCAGGATGGGGAGGCCTTGAGTCCGGCGATATTCAGCGTCCCTAGAGTGAAGGTTTCCCCCATCGCACCTTAGGTGCGAGGGGTGGGCCCCCGGGCCCACCAGCCTCTTCCAGGTCCCAACAGGCTTTCACAGCAGCATGGGTATTAGCAGCAACGCTATCAGGGTTTTTGTTAATTTTTGCAGAAAGAGTCGCATTGGCTTTAACCTTCGCTTTTTGTTTTCCCGACGTCGGACGAATTTTTTGTGGTGCGGATAAGTTTGGTGCATCGTCAAGTGGGGCAAAAAAAAAATTTTGGTTGAGATAGGTCCCAAGTCAGTTTTGACTGGGGCTTGGGTGCAGCGATTAGGTGAGATCAAATCTCCCATCAGATCCTCAGATTGAGTGGCCCGTTTGGCATGGGCCTCCCAATCTGATTGGGTGATGGATTCCCAAGTTGCTTCCACCGCGAAGGTCTCCATGTCCTCCTGGCGTTGTGAGTGTGGGATGGTGGTGGTGGCCTTGGCCGCTTCCTTGGCCGCAGTCCTATGGGCCTGCTTGGCCTTCTTCCGCTCCTGCGGGGAGATGGGCTTTACCAATAGGTAGCAGCCTTATGCTCCCCACAGGAAAGCCTCCTTGGTGCTTGCAGTTGGTTCGTAGTGCGCCTCTCCGCTGGCCATGGCCGCCAAGGGGTGCTCTTGGAATGTGACACCCTCTTTGATGGGGCATGCGTGCGCCTTATGGCCAAACGCGTCACAGTGGGTGCAAATGGGGGCGCGCTGTCCACGGTTACCCGGAATGGGTGGGTGTATGCCCTGCAATGTCAATAAAGGTGGAGTGCGGGATCTGGGTTAGGTCCTTCACGATCTCCTCAGTTGGGGTCAGAACTGTGATGGCTTTGCCAGGTGCACAGGTGTGGCATCAGCGCGAAATGTTGCATTTCAAAAGATTGTATTTTGCTATATATAGCGAGACCATCTTTCAGGTATTGCTCCAAAATGTCACATTTTACTGTAGTAGGCAAAAAGTCAAACGTGAGGAAAATTTGGTTTGATTTTGTCCATCTGGTGCATTTAGTTTCGACGACCCATTGCCCTTCGGGGAGGTCAACCACTATGCGCACTGCTGCAGCCTCGTCTGCCACTATTTTGCTTTTGAAACCTAGGTCCAGCCAACTGTGCGACATTGAGTGAGGTGCAACGTACACCGCGGTCAGGAAAATTTTGCTTACATCTTCACAAAATTTTTCCCATAGGGCCGTTTTTTGGATGTCCAGATACACACAGACTCTGAATTCCACCGACAAAAGTGGCTGGGAATGTGGCGTGTTGATGTACTGGTTGCATCGTGCTTGCCACACGAGTATCTCCAGGGAAATTGTGACCGCCAGTTTTTTTAGATTTTTTTTTCTTTTCCGCCAGATTCTCCAGGGCGTTTTCAAACGTTAGAGGCCATGGGCCTTCCGCCTGCTCCTCTTGCCTTGCTTGCCCAACTGCTCCCAGACATGGGCTCAGACTAATCCCCTCTATGAGATTATCAAACTAGATTTAGTCTTGAATTGAATGGGTTGCAAAAGTGTTTGCAACGAGAAAGAAAATTTTATCTTCCTTAAAATTGATAATAAAGTTCCATTGACTCATCCAATGGCCCCATTTGTTGATGGATTGTAAGGAGCAACAAATCATTGGGCAGTATTAAATAATTTGGATAGTTCCTAAAAAGTTGCGAAGTAAAATTAGTCCCATTATCTGACATAAGGACCTTGGGACACCCAAGTTGAGTGATGATGTGCTGGTAAAGGAATAGTGCAGTAGTCTTAGCAGAGGGGGTGGCAATGGAAACGGCCTCAACCCATTTAGTTAAATGGTCAACAGCCATAATAATGTACCGGTGGACGTGCAATCCCCAAGGAAAAGGGCCTACAACATTGATACTTACCACTTCAAACGCCTTAGTTGGTGGAATTTTTTGATGATGATAATTAGGGTTGGTTATGCCATGACTTTTACAGATGAGACACGAGTTAAGGGTCTCTCAAATGGTTTTAGTCATATTATTCTAATAATATCGGGCTTTCAATCACTCCTGGGGTTTTCATTAACCCACTATGACCTACTTGTTCATGTCCTTCCATGATAGCATGAAATCCTGAGTTTGGGTGAAAAAAGGGTAACCACTTGGATTTGACCTTCTTATACAAAGCTCCTTCCCATATCATGGTATCCTTCAAATAGTTTTTAGGAAGGCTCAATCTTTTTCAGATTCCTGATCCCATAAGTTAGGTCGTCCAATGAGATTATATAAACGTTCCTCTTTTCCCAGATCCAAGGTCAGTATAGGCAACCAGGAAAAGCTATCAGCATTTTGATGTTGAGTACCTGGGCGATGAACAATTGAAAAATCATAATTTTGCAATCTTAGAGCCCAACGGGATAGTCTCCCATCAGGATCCTTCATATTTTGTAACCATCTTAAAGAAGGATGGTCGTTAATAGCAGTAAAACGGTTACCATATAGAAAGGGACAAAAGTGCTTAATTGCTAAAATTACAGCTAAACACTCCCACTCAGTTACACTGTAATTTCGTTCAGCTTTGGATAAAGTTTTGTTATAAAATGCTACGGGATGATTATTCTGCTCTTCGTCACACTGGGATAGGATATCCCCAATAGCGACATTACTTTAATTAGTATGTAAGAAAAAAGGCTTATCAAACTGAGGATGAGTTAAAACAGGTGCCTTAGTTAAGGCAGTTTGCAGAGAATTGAACGAATGTTCCTGAGCTGAACTCCACATAAATGGCACACGTTTTGTAACAGATGGAATAACGGTTCAGCCATATCAGCAAACTTGTGTATAAATTACCAATAATACTAACTATACTGAGAAAGACTTGTGTATTCTACAGAGAGGTTGGAGTTGGCATTTGCTGAATAGCTTGAATTTTATCTGAGAGGGGTTGAATCCCTTTGGCTTATACGTGGTGACCTAAGTTATTACCTTTTCATTTTGGAAAAATGAACATTTGGAGGGTTTAAGCTTTAGGGAAGAATTCCAAATTCATCTAAAAACTTCTTTTAGTTGACCCAAACGTTCAGTAAATTTTTTTAAAAACAATTTAATATCATCCAGATATACTAGAACACAGGTTAGCTTTGAGTCCAATAACATACCATCTATGGCCCTTTGGAATGTTGCTGAGGCATTGCTCAACCATTGTGTCATATGGGTTGGTTCAAATAAATTCTCACTGGATATTAGGGCATATTTAGCTTGGTCTTCGGAGGATACCTCAATTTGTCAGTATCCACTGGCTAAGTCCATTGCCAAAAAATAAGTTGAGCCATCCAACAACCAAAGGGAATCATAGATCTGTGGTAAAAGATAACTATCTTGTCAAGTAATGGCGTTCAATCTATGATAATCCATAAAACCCAATGAGAACCATCCTTTTTCTTAATCAGCAGCTACGAGGAAGCCCAAGGACAGTTGAAGGGCTTTAATAATCCATCTTCCAATAGTTGATGCAATACTTTTGTAACTTGGTCTTCCTCAACTTTGGACTTACGTTAGGGTTTGGCACAAATAGGAAGGTGATCTCCAGTTTCAATAGTGTGCATTACTCCCTTCATTTAACCAAAATTTGTAATATGCTTGGCAAAAATATCAGAGTATTCTTCCAATAATTGAAGTACTTGTTTCTCATGTTAAATGGTGAGGTATTTCCTTATTGCAGGTCCCACAGTTTGAATCTCATGACTACTTTCCATCCCAAAGTCTTGTAAGCTTCCAAAATGTTTAACGCCATAGAATTAAGATAAGAGTAATAACTTTACATAAGCAATTGTATGTTTTTGATATATCATTTTTGAATATATGGTAAGGTTTGCCAATAAAGCAGTTAACGATCCAGAATAAGCATAATCCAATATCCCAGGACAAGGCAAGAGTTCTTTAGCGGAAGAGTTGAAAATGTCTTGGACTTGTAACAAATGTCCTTTGTGTGACAGTCAAGGCGCTTCCTGACCGCCACATAGCCCCGACCCCCCTAAGACAGGGATCGCGGCTACTAGTGATGTAAATAATATAAATAAAAGCGTGGTGCTTGAAGGCAACGACCCTTGAAAATGGCATTCTGTTGGATCAGATGCTGTAAAATTGACGAAACCTTGGAGTAAAGGTGGCAAAGGTCAACATAAATGCAACTGGGACAATTAAAGGTCGCCAACCCAAAGTCTGAGGATCTAAATGATGAGAATGGCAACGTCAAAGAGCAGCCCAGCGAATCAAGGGCTTCCAAGCCAAATTATGCCAAAAATGGAAACGTCAAGAATCACAGCATCAGGAAGCTCAGCGAATCAGGAGCTGCCAAGCCAAATGATACCAAAAGTGGAAACATCGAGAATTACAGCATTGGGCAGCTCAGTAAATTAGAGCTGCCAAGCTGAATCCGCCTCTTGATAAAAATATTGAGAGCCATGGCGAAGGGCAGCCCAGCGAATCAGGGGCTGCCAGGCCAAATTATCCCAAAAATGGAAATTTTTGGGATAAGGTTGACATGAGAATGCCAAGCTCTGATTTGTTCCTGACGAATGAAAAAAATATGCAGAAAAGTTTCCATAATGCCACGGGTACCCAATGTATGGTCTAGAACAGGCCTAGGTGGGAATATCGGAGGCCAAGATTCTTGAAATAGGCCCATGAATAGCCTGCCACCTGCGGACTCTGTGGGATCCAATTTCCCCATATCCCCCATTCCATAATATAAAAACAACCAAGCGAAGGTGTTTAAGACAACTTCATCTTCTAATATATCAGATAAAAACCTCAAAAATCGAAAATAAAATTTCAAAATTTTGAAATCACCTATTGAGATTTTTACAGAAAACCAGGGATTTTGAGCGAAAAAGATGGACCAATCCTCGGATTTTGCTAAAGCAGTCGCCTCTCTGTATGCTCTCTCTGGGGGACAGACTGTCCTCCTCAGTGTGAGCATCATCCTCACCATGTTCCAAGGATACCTTAATCACTCATCAAGCCAATTAATGAAGGACTTAACCACCTCAGACCTATCATGTTTGTGGGCCCTCACATGGGCCCTCTTGCCCAACTGCTTTGTGGCAATGTAGAGATCCCATTCGTCACACTTTAGGAATAGAAAATTGTAAAAACGTATTAAGAATTACCTGAGATTTTGGCAGAATAATTAAATTCTCAGGGGAGAAAATAGGCATCCCTTCTTCTATGTCCGCTGTTGTGGGGGGTAATTTTACTTGAGGGTCTCCAGCATGGTATTGAATGAAATAAGCCCTTTTTGACCCCTCTGGCAGACATAACCGACGTCTAGTATAAACATGCTCAGATAAAAGCAATGGAACTCTATACCCCAAAAGGGATAGAGAAGAGTCAGGGTAATTAATAATTACATCAAATTCCTGCAAAGATTAAGTCCATAAAAGTATGTCGTAACTCAAGTTATCAAGGATGATTGCAGGGATTATAAAAGTTAACTTACCAGTTTTTATTGGAAGTGACAAAAAAGCTTTAATTGACCGAGTACTCTGAGGTCCGCAGTGCCATATTCTTAATAATATGAAATATCTGGCATTAATTTAATCCACTTGATAGATTTTGACAAGACAACATTCACCAGAGATACAGTGTCAATGATAGCTTTGGCGTTGACTTTATTTACTCAAAAGTCAATATGAGTGATGGTACTCTAAAGCTAAGAGGATAAAGCCAACAAGAGGGCAAGGAATAGGAAGAATGTTCATCTTTATTATACTCTACAGGGCTTTGATGTTCCTGTTGCATAATCATATCATTATCAAGGTAGAATCTTATTGGTTTTATCTCTTTTCTTCTTTTCATCAGCTTCTTTTTTATAACAACGGTCCTCAGCATGGAAATATTGGTGACAATAGTTACAATGAATAGCTCTATCATTCTCTGAAACAACGTAAACTTTAAGGAGACTAGTCTTGTAGAGTCATAAACCTGGGATTTTTCAGAAATTTGAGGAGGCAATTCTAACAAGGCCTCCTTTATGTCTAAAATACTTTTGAAGTTCATTTTTTGCTGATAAGGTAGACTTGCATCTGTGTCATGTGCACATGACATAATAGTGGGGACCAACCCCAAAGATAAGGCTGAGCGCTTGGAGGCCCAAAAGGTGAAGCTATAGGGCCTCCAAGACCTGAATCACACCCTTGACCAGCGCTGGGTAAGGGCAAAATATGCCCAGGTTGGTCCTAGTGGGGTGCTGAGTGCCCAGCTCATGATGTCGAGCCAGGCATTAAACTGAACAATTTACAGAATAAACACAGTTGGTTTAATTTGGTCAGTCAAGGAGTGGGGTTTCAAAACCCGTCTATTTTCAAAATAACGCGCTTGGGTCAAATCCAACTTCAATTGATCACTCAAGTGAAGTCAGTTTCAGCCTATTCCATCAACTTGGATGGCAGTATCGCCCTATTCGTGAGTTGGTTCTTGGGCCCACTGCAGCATGAACCCTATTCCCCCATTTGAGCTTAAATATTTTTTTCGCTGACCAACAGTCATTGTTGGTCGACTTCACAAATAAACCTTTCCCCATTTATGTTATTTTACCATTTTTATGATATTCCAATTGCTCCTGTGTGCAAACCTCTTTGAGGAGGTCTCACGTTCTGTTACCCTTGCCATTGCAAGGACCTTGCAGCTCTCAACTCATGCTCCATTTGTTTGCCCAGGTCCCTTCAACCTGGGTCACTTAACCCTTTCTGATATGTGCACCGCACCGCTTTTATTAGCATTTTTATCATAAATCTCGCTTTTCTCTGCCTAAGCTATTATTGCTCCAGCACCTTTTGCTGGGCTCTAATGGTTTTGTCACTAATGACTAGTTCCCTGTTGTGGGCCTTGTGTGCCATGCATTACCACATTGGGAACAGGAGAGTTATAAACACTCTCCTAACATTAGTCGACCAACCATTTTTCTTATGTGCATGAACTTTTTCCATTTGGAACTTTTCCGAAGTGGAAACAGTGGCTATCAGCTGTGGGCTCTGGTTGTCATTAGTCGCACCACTGTTTCCTCTTTTTCCTGAAGGTTGTAGAAACTCAGCATTATTTTGGTTGCCTCCAACTGGAAAGTATCCACCCTTCATGTTCATATCTGGTGGATTCAGATGTTTCGATGTCTGAAAGTCATGATTCCCTGACTTTCCACCAAATTTATTAAATTCCATTCTGAGAAATGAGTTTCCCTTTGCCGATGCGTTCATACAATGCTGTCAGAATTGGCGCAGATGGGCCTGGTGGTGTTGGCCTTGGATAACATTGGGCATTCCATGGCGGACCAAGGGATAGGGTCATTCACTTCAGAAAACGCGTTTTATAATAAAACCCTGGACTCTATCTCTGAACCATTTATTTGTTCATATGGCCTTGATGAGGACCCTATTCCGGTATATCAGATTACCCTATGAACCCACAGTTGACCTCTACCATGATCCAGCACACTCAGGAGGTGGAGAAGGAGCTTCATTTTAAATATGACAAAGTATATAAACCTGCAGAAGGCATAGTGGGATATGTGGCCTCAGTATTAAGAGTGGCCAAATATCCCTCCCCTTTTTTGATTCCAAAACAGATTCTGTTGACATTCTTGAGCCATAAGAAGAAATTTTTGGTGAAGTATTATCATTGTCTTCAATAAACAAAGACCATTCTGGGTATTTTCTTATAACTGCCACCCTCTCCTCTCCTTTAGGGAAGCTCACCACTATTATTTTTGTGGATACTGGCACTTCTGGAAACTATATGGACCAGTACTTAGCCAACTACCTTGGGCTGAGTTACTTGCCAGGTGATGTGGTTAGGGAAGGGGCGTCCCAAGGTATTCCCAATCTGAAGATCATTGGGACAGTGGACTATCAGGTTGGCAAGCACCACTTGTCTGATCACTTCAGTGCAATCAAAAACCTCCTGTTCCCTAGAATTTTGGATGTGGAGTGGTGGCTTAAGTTTGACTTTAGAACTAACCTGAAGGAGAATACCTTGTCCCTCAACATGAAGAACGGTCGCACATTTGTTGTGCCTTTGTCAGAAGAAAACGCCCCAGGCAAGTTGCCCCATTGGCCCCACCGTATCCCTTGTCGCCTTGCCTCAATGCAAAAGCCCTCAGAGGAAATTCTTATACCTTCTTGTTTGGAAGGTTTGGAATCCTCTTTTGATGCAGCATCTGCCAACGCACTCCATGACCACTCTGAGTTTTATTGTGACTTCAAGCTCATGGTGGATCTGGTGCATATCTCTTCCCCTATTTACCCGTTGACTGTCCAGGAGGAGGAGGCGTTGGATGTGTGGGTAAAGGAACAGTTATCTAAGGGCGCTATTTTTCAGCGTACCTCCCCTGTATGCTCCCCCTACTCTTTGTGGAGAAGACTGATAGTACCTTACGCCCATGAGTAGACTATGGTAACCTTAACAACGTTACTGTACCAGACCTCCATCCCATCCCTTTGGATTCACAGATTGCATGCTATGTGGATAAGGCGAAGGTCTTCTCCAAGTTGGATTGCCTCTACGCGTTCAATCAGATCCGGATTAAAAAGGGACAAGAGTGGCTGACCGCATTCCATACCAGAAAAGGGATCTTCCAGTTTTTGACATGCCCTTTAGGCTTAGGAATGTCCCTGCTATCTTTCATGCCGCATTGATGCAGCGTTGGGGGGCCTGTTAGGGGTATGCGCGGTCGCCTACATGGATGAAATCCTGGTGTTTTCCCCTGATCAGGAGTCCCATGCAGTTCACCTTTGGCAGGTGGTGGAGCAGTTAAAGGCAGCCATCCTTACGTTGAAAATAACAAAGTGCAAGTTCTTTAGGTCTTAGGTCACATATTTGGGCAACGTCATGTTTGACCAAGGACACATGATAACTCCAGAAAAGGAGAAAGCGATTAGTGAGTGGCCTACCCCCACCTCAGTTAAGGAATTAAGGAGCTTTTTGGGGACACGCACATTCCTCAAGAAGTTCACTCCCAATATGTCTGAGATGGCGGCTCCCCTATACAAGGCTAGCGGTGCCAAGGTGCTTCAGTGGTCCCCCACTTTGGAGGATGCTTTTAAGCAGTGAAGTGCACCCTGTTGTCCACGACTGTTCTTCGTCATATTGACCCTTCAAAGGAGTTTATTGTGTCAACTGATGCCTCCAACTTCACCATAGCGGCCACCTTGTTACAAGTAAATGAAGATGGGACAGAGCATTCAGTGGGATATTTTTCTAGGAAAATGTCTTCACCAGAGTTAAATTACGCCGTTTATGATAAGGAGTTATTGGCAGTGTGGAGGTGCTGACTTATTGGCGTCACCACTTGCATGGCTCATCTCATTCTTTCTGGGTACGTACAGACCACCGTGCCTTGCTGTACTACTGCTCCTCATGTCTTAACCCCACGGCAGACCCATTGGCATGAAACCCTTTCCCAATTTGCATTCACGTATGAGTTCACCAAGGGCAAGGATAATGGTTTGGCGGATGCTTTGAGCCGCAACCCTGCTTTAGCGCCCAATCCCAAGGAGGTGGAAGTTTACAACACCTAGGTGATGATTCCTCCAAGTAAACTTCTGCCTCAATGACTCTCTCCTTTGGCCAACGGGCCCGCGCTGCCACCTCTGGAAAACGCGGAGGAATATAGTATGTTCAGGAAGGTAGTCCTTTCTCAGCTGCTGGCAGCGGAATATACTATGTTACTTGCTAAGTGCGAGTTGAATCAAGAGGATCTCTCCAGGGGCTATCACATGAAGGATGAGATGGTGTGGTTCCAGGGGCTCCTATGGGTTCCTGCTGGACCACTTCGCCTGGAAATCATCTGGGACCATCATGATGGACTTACCATTGGTCATCCTGGGAAAGCAAAGACATTAGAGTTAATCTGGCGCACATACAATTGGAAGGTCTTGCCTGCTCAGGTGGGGCGGTACTGTAAGGAATGTTTAGTCTGCAACCAAATGAAGCCAAATCGGCAACCCTTAGTGGGGTTGTTGGTACCTTTCCAGAAAGCTGAAGGGCCCTGGACTTTCCTATCGGTGGACTTTATTGTAGAACTACCTGTATCAGATGATTACGATGCCATCATGGTGGTGGTGGATCAGTTTACAAAGTTCGCCCACTTCATTCCATGCAGTACTACAATAATTGCGGCTGAGATGGCCAGGTTTTTGTCATGAATGTGTTTGCGCTCTATGGAGTTCCCCAAGAGATTAACAGTGACGGGGACCCCAGTTTACCTCTGTCTTTTGGGAAGAGTTATGTGTAAGACTCTCCAGATTTTCCCCTTGCCATTCAACTGCCCATCACCCACAATCAGATGGGCAGACTGAACAAGTGAATCAGTGCTTGGAGCAGTTCCTGCGATGTTACACCGCAGACCATTCCAATTGGCTTCTCACCTACCAATGGCCCAGTTTAGCTACAATAATTCCTTGCACTCCTTAATTGGTTTCCCATTTTTCGCCATCCATGGCTTTAACCCCGCCTTTAACATGGAGCCCAGCTGTGGGTCAAAGGTTGAAGCAGTGGTGGACTTTGCCAAGACAATCAAGAAGGTCCACCAGGGGGTTTCCACAAGCTTGGAGGCTGCAATGCAGGTGTATAAAGAGAACACTGATGGGAAGCGCCGAGTAGATCCTGCATACAAGGAAGGGGATCTCGTGATGCTTGATGCTCATAACATCCCTACCAAGCAGCCTTGTAAGAAGCTGGGCCCTAAGAGGATTGGAACTTACCGCGTTGTTAGAAAGGTGGGCCATGCCTCATACCTAGCTGGATCTTCCCCTTCATTTCAGATCTTCTTGGTGTTTAATGAGAGTAAACTCACGTTGTTCGAGGGTCCCCCACCAGAGAATCCTGAGGCCTCTCTTGTATATGGGGCGCCTGAGTGGGAGGTGGAAGAGATAGTTGCCTCCCGCTGGGTTAAAAGAAGACTGGAGTACTTGGTATCCTGGAAGGGCTTTGACGCTGCAGAGAACAGTTGGGTTCCAGCGCGCGACTGTGTGCATGCCCAAGAACTGATTGACGCCTTCCATCAGCGGTTTCCCCAGTCTGCCAGATCCCAACTGAAACTGACTGTCGCTGCCATGAAGTTGGCCCCTGCCCACAAGAACTTTTCCCTGGCGCAAGCCCCTGGAGGGTTGAGCCCTGTCAGGGAGGAGAGGGTAATGTCATGTGCACATGACATAGTAGTGGGGACCAACCCCAAAGATAAGGCTGGGTGCTTGGAGGCCTAAAAGGTGAAGCTACAGGGCCTCCCAGACCTAAAGCACACCCTAGACCAGCGCTGGGTAAGGACAAAATATGCCCAGGTTGGTCCTAGTGGGGTGCTGAGTGCCCAACCCTTGACATCGAGCCAGGCATTAAAACAAACAATTTACCAAATGACCGCTAGTAGTTTGATTCAGTTAGTCAAGAAATGGGGTTTTAAAACTCGTTCTATTTTCAAAATAACGCGCTTGGGTCAAATCCAACTTCAATTGATCACTCAAGTGAAGTCAGTTTCAACCTATTCCATCAACTTGGATGGCAGTATCGCCCTATTCGTGAGTTGGTTCTTGGGCCCACTGCAGCATGAACCCTATTCCCCCATTTGAGCTTAAATATTTTTTTCGCTGACCAACAGTCATTGTTGGTCGACTTCTAAATAAACCTTTCCCCATTTATGTTATTTTACCATTTTTATGATATTCCAATTGCTCCTGTGTGCAAACCTCTTCAAGGAGGTCTCACGTTCTGTTACCCTTGCCATTGCAAGGACCTTGCAGCTCTCAACTCATGCTCTATTTGTTTGCCCAGGTTCCCTCCAACCTGGGTCGCTTAACCCTTTCCAATATGTGCACCGCGCCGCTTCTATTGGCGTTTTTATCATAAATCTCACTTTTCTCTGCCTAATCTGTTATTGCTCCAGCACCTTCTGCTGGGCTCTAATGGTTTTGGCACTAACGACTAATTCCCTGTCATGGGCCTTGTGCGCCGTGCACTACCATGTTGGGAACAGGAGAGTTATAGACACTCTCCTAACAATCTGAGCCTTAGAAGTAAAAGCAGACATCACAGCAGTAATAGCGTCATCCAAATTTAACCAGCCATACACTACCAAAGTCTGAGCTTCCCAATAAAAAAGATGAGCAAAATCTTTGAAGAGGCTTTTATGGCTTTATACCCATAAAAGCCTGTTTCTAAGAGGATAAGGTTTGCTCACTCCCAAATTCTTTGATTAACGCTTCTTTAACCTGATACTAAGTAGAGAAAGTCATCAAGTGGGGTACCATGATATCTTGTGCTAATAAAGTAAGGTATTTAGGCAAGTAATTCATTTTTTGGTGATCCGTGGCCTCACTCAGAGCATTCTCATATAGATAGAGGAAGGATACAAAACTGCCTTCCCCAGGATAGTATTTATCTTTAAATACAGTTTAAAACTCAAGGATCTTTGGCTGTCAAAACATGCACTCCATGTTGTTCCAATTGAGTGGAGGCATAAGAGTTAGAGTCTGAAGCCTGGGAAAAAATTAAAGTTAATGACCAACTGCCTCAGTATAACTTTCACAAATCTGACAATTCAGATCAGCATGCCCCACTTTCTCATCCTACCTGTGAGATAACTCATAATTATGCTACTGCTGTGCATTGTACTTAAGTTACAATGTTTTAATTTTCACTTGGAGCATCCCCCTTTTGATTTGTAAGCTTGTAGCAGGATGTCAGTATCCTTGACCCATTTACCCAGATTATTCAATTCATCAGATAAATAGTGAAGCAACAAGGAACTTTTCTCTCTCGTTGCAAACACTTTTGCAACAAAATTCAATTCAAGTCTGATGAAGTTTAATAATCTCATTGTGGAGATTAGTTGGCGCCCATGTTGGGGAGCAGTTGAGCAAGTGAAGTTAAGGGCACAGGTGTTGGCCCCACATCAACCAAATTTTGTAAACGCCCCGGCAAGTTCAGAGAAATAGATAAATTTAATAAAAAACTGGTGGTTACCATTTCTCTGGAAATTTTGGCTTGGCAAGTGCGCTGCAACCAGTTCAGAATTACCCCGCAATCCCAACCACTTTTGTCAGTGGAACATGGGGTGCATGTTTTCCTGGATATTTGACAGATGGCGCTCTGGGAAATGTTCTGTGGAGATGTACACTTACATTTCCCGATTGTGGTGTATGTAGCACCCCACTTCATGCCACGTAATTAGCTGGATCTTGGCTGAAAAACAAAAGTAGTGGTGGATGAAGCCGCAAAAGTGCGCATAGTCATGGACCTCCCAGATGGTCAGCGGGTAGTCAAAACAAAATGTACCCAATGGACTAAGTCGAATCAAATTTTTATGACCTTTGACTTCCTACCCACAATGGTCCAATGCACCATGCTCAAGCACCACCTGAAGGCTGGGCTCGCCATTTACAAAGAAATACAATCCTTTAAAATGCAGCGCTTTATGCTGATGACAAACATGTGCACAGGTAAAGCAATTGCAGTTTTCACCCATCTGTGGGGATATTGGAGGATTTGACACAAATCCCACACACCGCTTTTTGTAATCAATGGGCAGAATTCCCGCCCTTTCCAGGACACCACGGATAGTGCGCCCCCCTCTTTGCGTTCTGTCATGCTTTTGGCCACAAGGCCCACACCTGCCCTATCAAAGAAGGCGTTACTCATCAAGATCTTATCTTGGATGCAATGGGCGGAGCAGAAACCCATTATGAACCAGCCTTAGACACCAGCGAGGCCTTCCCATGGGGAGCAAAAGGCTGCTACATTCTTATAAAGCCAGTGTCCCCACAAGAGCGGAAAAAGGCCAAACAGGTCCGCAAGGTGGCGGCCAAGGAGGTGGCCAAGACTGCATCCGTCATCCCACCAACTCAACTCCAGGAGGACGTTGAGACTTTTGCGGTGGAAGCAGCCCACAAATCTCTCAACCAATCAGATTGGGACGCCCAAGCCAATTGGTCCACCCAAGATGAAATCCCAATGGCTGAATCAGTTTCACCCAACCAATGCCCCAAGCCTCAATTGGGTCCAAGTTGCTCATCAGCGGTCTGGCCAAAATGCTACCTCCAAGCGATAGTGCACTGCAAAAAACTCATCCCACAGCGGAAAAAAGCGAAGGCAAAGGCCAATGCAAACCCCGCTGCTAAAGCTAACCATACTAATTTATACTCTATAGCATCACATACCCAAGGCGCCACCAAGCGCCTTGAAGAGAATGAGAAGGCTGAAGGGCTCAGGGGCCCTTCCCCTCACACCTAAGGTGTGATGGGGGAGCCTTTACTTTAGGGACGTTGAACATTGCTGGACTCAAAGCCTCACCATCCCAGGCTAAGAGACTGAGTTTTTTAAAATAATTTACCCGTGGACATCCTGGCCATTCAGGAATCCCACTGTCCACGCGGTTCTGAGGAATCATGGAATCCATGCTCCTCCCTTCCCTTTCCTTCTGGTCTAAGCACTGTGGGATGCTTGTTTGAGTGAACAATCATTTTATTTATTCTGTCAAAGTCCTTCCTAGATGGCCACATCCTTGTTGTCACCTTTTCATGGGATGACGAAGTACACGCTATCATCAACATTTATGCCCCAACCTGTACACGTGCACGGCGGGAATTTTTCTTGGTGGTAAAATCCCTTCCACTACCCACTGACACATTTGTTATCGGAGATATGAACTGCTGGATGAACACATCCACAGACTGCTGGCCCTCATCACCCACACCCCCACAGGGACATGTTGAGCTTCGCATTCTAAGGCCACCCTAGGGTTGTACAATACCTTGCTGCGCCATGCTCCACTACTCAAGAACATGTTGCACCCCCACATACACAACGGCCAGTTGAGTCCATGATCCGCATTGACCTTATCCTTGCGCCGCTCAAATTTCATTCCCAAATTTCCCACTTCACCATGACCAAAATTGATTTCTCTGACCACAGGATGGTATTGATCTCTTTCCACTTATCCAACCCAGCAGCCCAGGCGCCATTTTGGTGCAAACTTTGCCCTTCCAAAATCGCTTTGCCGAGAGTTTCCTGGTGGATGGAATCCGTGACCTTGGCTCTGGAGTTTGTCACACCGTTATGTGCAGATCCAATTTCCATCTGGTCAACCTTCAAGGCATGCACAATCTTCCAGGCCCGCCACCTCTCCTCCCACCACTCACGGGATGCCTCAGCAATCAATTCGCGATCACTGGCAGGGTTGGACTACCTGGAGTCCAATGTCCTTGCTGCGGGCTACAGCCTGGCTGAGGTTACAAGTGGGCAGAAGTGGCCGCCCGCCTCAACGCACTGGTGAGGCAACACAAGCATTGGGTTTGTGTTCAGTTTAAAGCTAAGCATATTACAGCGGGTGACATGTGCTCCACTTACTTTTTTCGAAAATTCTTCACACTGCACCAGAGTTTGGCCTGCACACAGGTGCGAAGGCCAGACCAGTCCGCCACGGATATGCCAGCTAATGTGGTGATTGAAATACAGAACTATTACTATGAACTGTATCAATATGATCCTATTCCGCCAGCTGAAATGGCAGATTTACTTGAAAGTGCAAACATATGCACCATTTCCCAATTCCCAGAGTTGATGAATTTAATACTTGAGACAAACTCTGGGCCGCTGTTCATGGTGCACTGCATAGGAAATGCCCAGGCCCAGATGGCATCCCTTATGAATTATATAAGATGTATTATAAAGATTTGTCCTCCTTGTTGCTTGCCTCTCTGAACCAATGCCTTCTGGAAACGCGCCTCCTGCCTGGAGGGCAAGAGGCCTTAACAATCACTTTATACAAAAAAGGGGATAAGTTGGACTTGGCCAACTGGCGCCCCATTTCTCTCACTAACACTGACATAAATATTTTTTATTAAAATTATGGCTAACCGTCTAGGGGTTGCTGCATCTGCTCTCATCTCTCCTGAACAATTCAGCTTCATACCAAAAAGGTCTATTTGGGACAATATCCACACCGTAGCCAACGTCTGTCAGTCCTCGGCCTCTGGAGTACTTTTATTCTTAGACCAGCAGAAGGCCTATGATAGATTCAACTGGTAATACCTCAGAGCCTGCCTCCACAAGTTCCACCTCCCCCCTCACTTCATCAATTGGGTGATGTCACTAACGGATTCTGCCACAATGGCTGTATGTGGACCTGGCTTTCTCACGTATGTAGTCCTCCCTCAAAGGAGCTACGCCAAGGGGACCCTCTTAGCCCACTCTTGTATAATTTCAGCCTTGATCCAAACCTTAGAAATGTGAATGCCCGCCTTACTGGGGTCCATGTGCAAGGCCAAACCCCAGTCAAGTTGTTGGCGTTTTTGATGACTGTGTGGTTGGGGTGTCTAACAATCATGATGCACGCGCACTTATAGAAACTATCCAGGTTTACTCCAGGGTAAGTAATGCTGCAATCAACGCCTCCAAAACCGAAATTATTCTCCTTGGCCGGTATCAAGCCCGTTGGGTCCCAGCGCCCTGTTTCCTATCCGCCTCTTCAGCTAGTGCACGAGTTTGCCTGCCCTGCCCACCCCACACCACCCCACTTGTGCTCCCCTTTGTTCCAAGCCCCACCGTTGGCCCTGTCCGCCATTTGGGGGTGTAACTGGAGGCAGGAGAGTACGCCGCATCAGTGATGGAAAACCATATCCTGGACAACGTGATGAAACACATAGCTTTCCTATGATCCCATAAGACCTCCCTTACAGACAGGGTACTGCTTGCCAACTCTATGCTCCTCTCTAAAGTTTGGTTTGGGGCCCACGCCATTGCTTTTTCCCCATCTTTCTTCACGTCACGGTACGCCCTTCTGCAATAATGACTTTGGTTGGGCCACCCACCACCAGTGTGCCTGGATGTCATGTTTGGCCCTTGCCATAGTGGTGGTATGGGCCTGCTCGACTTTAAGGACCATGCTTCCAAAATCCTTGGCACCTGGATCGCTGCCATTACTAACCCTACACTTTCTGCCCAGCACTGGTCCCGCGCAGCCTGCTCCAACTTCTCCCGCACCCTGGGCCTCACCAATCCTTCCCACCCCAACTCTCTGCTAAAGTACCTGGCTTCAAATCCTACTGCAGCGGGCCCACTTGGGACGTCGCCCCACTTCAAAAAGCTCCTCCTCTCCATGCGGAGTGCTTAGTGGAGAATTTGCATATGTGGGCACGCCACCCAGAGGGGACGCCCCTCTCCTTGGTTCATTCAGGAGGTACAAGGGCTTCCCATTCTGAACATAGTGATACCCATGAGACCCCCTACCTTGGCCAGAGTGGACTACCTGGACATGATGGACATCCCCTACCCCCTTGATACCCAGAAAGCCATTTGGAAGTATGCCCACCACCCTCTTCTGCAGCCACATATTCATTCCCATGTGTGGTGCTGCTTGAGATAGTTATACCATACTGCCAACTGCTATAACTCTTTTCACTCTTTCTGTGTCTTGTGTGGCCAGTATGGAACGCTGGTTCACCACTTGGAAGAGTGCCCTCCATCTAAAGTGATATGGAGTGGGGTGCAACGTCTGTTTCGCCAGAATCAGACTCAGCCTTTCATCCTATATAAGGATATGTTTTCTTTATCCATGGCCTCCTCTCTCCCGCCCTCCCTCCGTGCCTTGGTGGTTGCAATCGCTATGTGGACTATCCACACGGTAGTTTTAGATGCCATCTCTGGATCCACCCCCATCCTCTGAGAGGCTGTACGCCATTTCCAGTCGCATTTAGAAGACCATTTTTAAGCATAGATGTTTGGATACCTTCCACCACGTCGCTGCCAGTTGGTCTCCTGTTGGTTCCCAGTTTGGTTTATTGTCTCTGACCCCTTCCTTCACACGTGCTTAATAGTGGCTCAAGCCCCTGCACACGTTATCCCCCTTCCTTCTTTTGGCATTCCCGCTGGCAACAGGAGTTAGCTTTTGCTTCTCTGGGGTGCACTCCTCTCGCTGATGTCTGCTTAGTTGTTTAGTGTCTATTCGGAAGTGTCTATCCCCTGGTTGACATTCCCCATAGTAAATTTAAATTAAATTTAAATATTGAAGCAGCAAGAAGGGGTTAATTAGTACAACATCAGGAGTTAATTTACACTCCTTGGCCACTTTATAAAATTGCTCATGCAAGCAGTCCAATATACTCAAGAGAGATTCCATTTGCTGAAGGGATCATGAATGCCCATCAGCACCCTGTGGTCCCAAAGTCCATCCATGCCTTGTTGTCCATGGGGCCTTTCAACCTCTGGGGGTCCACGAGGTAGATCAGCGCCTGGAGGTCCACGTGGTACTTAACCCCCAGGTGTCCCACTAGGCCCTTCTACCTCAGGAGGAACCATAGTTCTAAAGTTTTCTCTGCTTCGTTGACTTGAAATTAAATTCCTGAGTACAATTGCTCTAATTGGAAGAGGCAGTTTTTAATTTCCTCTTCCATCAATTCACTACGCTCATAGAGTTAAGAAATACCTTTCTCCATTCTCTCTGAATTTCCTGGACTCACTTTGTGAACTGTAAATCAACAAAACTGGACATCCCATGATTAAGCTGAACAAGCTGTTGATGTACTTCAGTGAAAAGTGTCTTATTACTAATGATGGAATTGTGATTATCCCTGCTGAACTCAGAGGCAGACTTGAAAGACTCAGAAACATAATTAATTAAGTACTGGAGTGCTTCTAGTAAATTAAGCATCCCTTGATGATGCGTTTTTACTACCAGTAATAAATGGATTAAAGTAGGGTGTAAAAGCTGGTGCAAATATTGCTGTATCAATTCCTGGCATTTGAGATGTTTTCAATACTTCCCTTAGTATAGAGGGTAAAGCATTAGTTCAAGATCAAGTGGAACAGATTCCAGAAATTAGGGCCCCTCAAGCATTTAATTGACAATATTTTGTAAAACCTTGGGCTGTATTTGAAAGTTTGTGGTAAAGCTTAAGTTAGGACTGTAAAACTCAAAGTTGGCACAGAATTCCAACGTGGAGGGTGCTCTTGGGACTTCAGTTCTAGTTGAATGGACCCATTGTAATATACTACCTTGCTCATGGTCTTGAGCTTCTTCAGGCAAATAGATGAGAATTCATTGTAGTGATTGACGTTTTCACTGGTGAATAACTCAGAGTGCCCCCTGTAGTGAGCACCACTCTGGAAGTTTTGAATTACACTTCACAATGGGAAGGTATTATCTTGAAGTTATGTAGATGGATTCGCCAAAAAGTTATGATTAGTAGTAAAAAGCAGGTTTTAAATTGACCTCATTTTTATTATCAAAGGATTGAATATTTATAGGTTTCAAAAAGTTTCAAGATCTATCCAATCTAATTAACCGCTGAGTGATTAAATCTTCTATCCCCTGATTGTGATGAGACTAATCATTCATATTAACCTTGATAAATTTAGATAAATTAAGCTTTTCTTTCCAATAGTGCCAGAGAAATCATTGGGATATAATATCTGGAAATGAGAGAATTTGGTAAAATAATGACACCAAGTTTTTTAGTAGTGCTTTTTTTTAAAAATTTATTAAACTTTTGGGGAATCCAGCGGTATAAGCACCAGCGAGCACAAATAAGCTGGATTCCTACAATTATTAATGGTGGATGGGGAAATCAGCTTTGATCAATACTGTGGGTGCTGCCTTGACTCCATAAAAATTTGAGTGCATCATGACCCTCCTGATGGTGGGTTATCTTGGCAATAAAAACGCCTTGACTTAGTGAAGCGGACGTACAACTTGCCAGGGATCTTGAAGGACAAACAGCATGGATTGCAAGTTGTGTAAAGTGTATGTGGGCAAAATCTGATTGCTCCAGTTGTAACAGCCTTCTCCATCCCTTGCATCAGGTTGAGGTCACATGGACCTTGGTATCCATTGATTCTATTGCTGAAGTCCTGTCAACAATGGGTATAATGCGATTATGATCATTGTAGACCATTTTACCAAGTTTTCATTGTATATCCTCTGTTTGTCCAACATTACCTCCAAGGAAACTGACCGCCTTTTTGTGCAGCATTTCTTCTCAATTCTTAATTTTGCCACAGGAGATTGTGAGTGACTAGGGGCCACAGTTTATGATGTGCTTCTGGATGGCCCTTCTGGCTATCTTGAAAATTCAGCTGTGCCATTCCACTGCATATCACCCCTAGTCAGATATTTGAAAAGAGTGGGTCAACCAGATCCTGAAGCAGTATCTCCATAGTTATACCACTTCCTCACAGGATACTTGAGAGGATGAGCTTCCAGTGGCCCATTTTGCTTACAATAATGCCTCCCATGCATCTATGGGTGTTTCGCCCCATGAGAACATGTTGGGTTATAACCTCACATTTTCCCCTGGGTCAAAACTTCGCCTGGAGGTCCCTGCAGTGGCAGAAAATTCACAGTGGATCTGGAGCACTCAATCCCTGGTCTGGGGGCATCTGATAAAAGCCATCAGTGATTATAAGCAGTTTGCATGTTGTAATAGCTTCCCATTTATGAGATCATTTGGGTTCTTCAGTTAACTCAATACCTGCCACCTGCATATGAAGGTGCCCGCACAGAAGCTTTTGAGAAAATGCTCAGGCCCTCACGTGGTTGAGTAATATTTGGGCAACATGGCCTTTCAGTTGGCTCTTCCCACTTAATGGAAACAGCACCCCATCTTCCATATTTCCCATTTGTCACCTTTTAATGGCATGCCACCTATGGACCCTGAACTGATGATGAAAGAAGACTTGGTGGATGAGGAGTTGGATACTATTTTGGTATCTTATTGCTCAAATCACTTAGTGCAGTACCTGGTGGCATAGAAAGGCTTTATTTCATATGAGAATAGCTGGGTTAGTGCTTGTGACTGTGCCAATTTTCATGAGTTGGAATCTTTTCATAAGCACACCCAGATGCTCCTCGTCCTCACCATAAGGTCGACTCCATTTTTGAAATTAAGCTCCCCAAGGTGCATAAAAATAATGTGCTGGCCTAAGTCCCCGGTGGTAGTGCTCCCCTGTAAAAAGATGGAAGGATAATATAAGTCTGGGGGAACAACCCCTGCAGCTGAATCAGGAGATATTCCCAATTTTGGACCAAGAAGTGGAAGAAACCAGAGGCTATCCCTCTTGCCACTCTGGGTGATTTAACTTATGGGGTAGATGAGAGGTAGTGATGGCGTACCCCTTGAAGGACACATCTTCCCCCATGTTAACCACTCATGAGATATTGCAGAGAATTCAGGTTTGTGTAAGGAAGTTGCAGTAGCCAGGGGTCATTGCTAGCGGGGGTTGGTAGCAATCCTTCCCCTTGGTGAGTTGTCTCCGGCAGTTTAAGTTATACTGATAGTAGTTAATTGGAATCTTCCAAAAATAAATGAATAAATCTTTTTAGGTGTGTGAATTCCAATCTGATGTGGCCCTTATGTGTCAATACCTGCGAGCCCATCCCTAATAGATATGGGCATAACAAGCCCCTTTCTGGCCCATGGGACCAGCTGTATGTGGCCTAGTTCTGGGAAACCCCAGTCACCTGTTGAATGAAGTGTGCCAATATAAGTGGAGCCATATCAGGATAGGAAAGTTAGTAGCAAAGTTTGAACGTGAGTCAGCTATCCAGGTTAGAATCAATCTGACGTCATAGAATTTCTGGATGCCAATATGCCACGATCAAAATTGTGATTTTATTCCTGATGGTGAGTGAAATCATTCAGGTTCTCAATTTTTTATTGGCATATAAGGCAGCAGACCCTGACAGGTTCCACTATCACTCTATTTTTCTTCCTTCCCTTCATTTCAGTTTTAAAAAAAAAATTAAAAAAAAATAATTTTTTTATCAATTTTAGTGTTCCGTTAGACTTTAAGTAGCAATGATTTCCAATTTTAGAAATCCCTGGTTAATCCTCAGGGCTGCATTTCTCATTTTTCATCCATCAATATGGATGACTGTACCTCAGGTCTTCTGGCTGGGGTTCTGGATGTTCATGCATCTGGAGTTCCAGGATGGTCTTATTATCAGCACGCTTCATGAAAAGCTGTAGATGGCCTCTCTTAAAGTTTAAGTGAGCCAGTAAGATTCAGGGATCTTCATAGGAAACTGGATCTTGCATAAATGCTATTGCAGGAGAATTATATATGCAAATACCTGCGTCATTATCAACATTTTCCATCCATACTAGGATGGTTTCAACTGATGTGGTTCCATTTTGGCTGATTTCTTGGTGTCAACTACCCCTATAGTAAGAACCACTATTGGTGTTTCCAATTAAGTGGGATGCTTGATAGTAGTTATTGCCCTAAGTAAGCCAACAGAATGATATTAGTGGTATGCTTAGTACATCACTATTATTGGATTGATTGAGGTTGCTAAAGTTTAAGCAACTGTAGACAATTCCACATATATAGAGATTAAGATAAGAATTTTGAGAAGATGCGTATTAATAATTACATTGTCAATTATTGCCTAGTACTTGCTAACTCTACTCTTTCCTTGGCAAAGAAAATTGTAAAATTAAAAAGGAATATCCACTCAAAAAATAGATATAGTAAAAGATTTTTATTAGGAACATAAAAGTTCACTCCTTATATAAATATAGTGAAGTAATCATCATTGAGAATTAGAATATCAACTCTGGGAGCTAGATAAGGTTAGCTGGGGCCAATTGTAGCATAACTATACAAAGCATATAGAAATATGGGTAGATAGAAAATATCAGAACCTATAGAGATGCACTGGTTGTGTCCTATAGTGGCCTGAAAGGGTGCAGGATAGTTTTATTAACAGTGCTGACCTGTTCTTGTAAGAGTCTTTTACTCCCTGAGGGGAGAATTCGGATAAGAAGGGGAAGTATGAGTCAGACATGGTACCTGTCAAATGGCTTTTCCACAAGCTGAGGTTGCGCAGTTGTGGACCCTCAGGACAAGGGAGAGTCAATACTTGTTAGCTACACTTTGGTGCACCAGCTTATAAGAAATGCTGTAATTTGCTGAGTTTTCCTGAAGCTCATCTAGCTACCAGTTTGTTCTGCGTGAGCCAGCTGGTGGAAAAAGTGATAAGCAAAAAAATTAAATATGATTTAAAAGGACTCCAAGGTTTCCTGGTCAAAAGGGACTGGAGTGTATGACTCTGCTAAAAAGCAGATGACAAAGGTGAGGATCTCATCTTCTCCCCCTTAGAGGCCTTAAAACTAGGGGTCATTGGGTCTTGTCTCCCACAAGGGAGATGAGAGGCATATCACCTATCCTTGCTGGTGCAGATAATCTGCCCAGTACTTGAACAATATGGGCATATTTCAGTTTTGAGGTAGTGCAAGCTACACCCAAATTGTGATTTTGTCTAAATTTTGGTGGTGCTCAGATTTGTGCAGCCCTAGTGCAGTGGGGGTGCCAGGACTATGGGCGTGATACCTCATATTCCTTGATATTTTTAGGCCAGGGGACCCAAAGCTTCAAGGTGTTGGATTGTCTGTTTTTTGCTTCTCTTGGTTAAGAAGTCTTATTCCAGATACTACGTCTGGTGAGGCAATTCCTAATAAAAATATATCAATTTTAACTTAAAATTATGAGAAAGGAGAAAAAAAGCGTAAAGTTTATTACTTAATACCAGCTTTTAAGGGTAATTTGAGAGGTTATTTGGGGAAAATCTAAGCTGTCCAAGCCTAGATCTAATAAGATAAACAAATCAAGGATTTTGTGAAAGCTCAATTATCTCAGTTAATCTGATTAAGCTTGACTCATAGCTAAGGTTTGAACCCTGAGGTTAGGTGGAATTGAGGGAGCATGATTCAGCTGTATCAGTCAGGGTTAATCGCCGATTTCTGGTAGTCAACTTTCATTAAGGATGATGCCTGACAGATGTTTGGGCTTTTTGGCTAAATTTGGGATTGATCTCTAACTTTGATAGCTGTCGACTTTTGTTGGGGATTATCCCTGACAGAAGTTTGGCCTTTTTGGTCAGTTTGGGATTGATTCCCGTCATCTGATGTATCCAAATCCATCGTTTGTGTAGGAATCCCACAATAAATCCCTCTAAATCTTGGCACTAGGGGGAAAGCAGATGAAGAAAGTGATTATGTATGCAGTTTACAATGTGCCCTGGATAACCTCTATGATAGAGTGTAATTGCCCCATCTATATTTGGTTCAGTAGGGCCCTGACCAGTTGGTGCCCAGTTTGTGATCACGACCTCCAGGTTGGTGATGGTAGAATAGGATGAGGTCTCCTGGTTGGAAGGTGTGTAGGAGACCATGCTTATTGTTGATGTGAGCAGTTTCTCTACTGGCTATGGCAGACAGGTTTTTGGCAGCCTGGGCCTGAAGCCTTATGATGTCATTTACAATACTTCACATAGAGACTTCAGGTGCTTCAGGAGAATCTTGGTCAAGCATCTCCTGGACTTTGGAAGGCAGATGGGGATTTCTGCCATACAACGCTTGGAATGGCGACATCTTAGTAATTTGATGGTAACTAATCTGATAGGCCAGAATTGCACTAGGCAAATTTTGGGTTAATGAAGGGGGTCAGTCATAGCCACTTTCTTAAGGGTTGCAGTTAGAGTGCCATTTACCCAATCTACTATTCCATTGGTTGCAGGATGGTAGTGAGTGGAGGTTACATGAGTGGTTCCCATCTTTTTTTAGCACTAGGTGGTCCCAACCTAAAGGGGGGACACACCGATCTTTATTTAATCACGCCTGAGCTCCCAAGAGCTTGATGCGAAGGCAGGGGTAAGCGGAGGTGTCAAGAAAGGGTGGGGGAAAGCTTTGCCAGAGCCGGGTTTCCACTTGAACTGACCTATTGGCCCATGGCGACATGGTAAATACTCTCAGAGACATCTCAAAATGAACCTGAAAGTGAGTGATCGTATGGGGCAGCATCCACAGAAGTAGAGTCAAAAGCGGCATGAAGATATGAATTATGAATAGCCCATATCACTACACCATATGCCAGGACCCTTAATGATTGGGAGCAATTGGGGAGTTAAAGTTTGAACATGAATTTCTGAACTGGGTGCGCTACCCAGGGTTCTGCTCGCAGGAGTTCGCAGACCTTGCTCCAGAAAGGGCTATGATGGGGCAAGTAAAGAAGCAGTGGAGGTGGGTGTCTGTCAGCTCTGCACATCGTGGGCAACCTTTGTGCTGGAAGGTGGTACCAGTTCAATCCCCTGTCCTGTATGAGCAGTGTAGAACATGCCACAGTGTATTTGACACTTTTGCTGAGAGAACAGGATGGGTAACTTCCTTCCAGAGCGCCTTGAGATCACATTACACAGTGGGGGGTAAAAGTTCCAGGAGACGAGGCCTCATAGGGGGTCTGTCCAGAGGGTGGAAATGGGAGATAACAATTTTCCCATTGTGGACCAAGGTGTGATGCCGGGGGCTGATCCCAGGGCCACTCCTTTTATAAGAGAAGCCGTGGTACACCAATACTACTGCCCTCTTAAGTGCAATGAGAGTCTGATTACAGTAAAAACTTGATGAAGGTTTGAGGCGGTGGCCTGGATGGTTTGTTAGCCACTCTCCCACAGCTGTAGGTGAGGTTCGTGGGAGCCCTAGAGAGGCCACTAAACCCTGGCGTAAGGCTGGAGCCCATTGCGGCATTAGAGCCATATTTTTCAGAAAATGATGGGCTTAAGGAACCCTGTCAGTATTGAAGTGGCATGAGACCTAGTGTCCAAAAAACCTAGGCCCCCCTCACTGTGGGGTTGGGATATTGTGGTCAGAGCTGTGGGTGGGTGGTTGGATCCCCATATCCAAAAGCAAAGTATCACATTCAGCCTCGTGTAGAAACTGTCCGTAAAGGGGCAGACATGAGTGAGAAACCATAGCTTTGATAGAAGAAAAACATTCGCCATCAGGGCGCGTCCTTGGGGGGTGATACACTAGCAGCTCCATCTAGCTACATGAGAGTTTATTGCATTAAGAAAGCGGTCCTAATTATCCTTGATTGCAACCTCTTGTGGTGTGGTGAGGACACCTAGATTCCAAAAGGTGTCCCATGTAGGTTTTAAACCAAAAGGCGGAGGAAAAGATGGGGTACCAACTTGCACTATAACGGTTTTATAAGTATGAACTTTTGCATTGGACGCCTTGAAGTAGCAATCCAGGGCCTCCATGGCCAGGTCTAGGTCCTTCTTACATCCAACTGCCACTGCTGTGTCATCAGCAAAGGCTATGGTGCGGGTGGGGGTTTCCCCGAACCTGAATACCCACCAGTCGTTCCTGGAGTAGGGCCAAAAGAGGATCCAAAGCTATGTTGAACAAAATTGGTCTCAGTGGATCCCCTTGCCGGAGACCCTGTTTAACCATAACTGCTGCTGTAAAGCCTGTTGGGGACAGTACCTTAGTGTGAAGCTGGACATAAAGCGCTGGTAGCCATGTCCTAGCTTGTGGTGGGATGTGGAGGCGGGTTAGGGAGGCGTCCAGATACTTCCAATTTACTCGATCATATGCTTTTCCATATCCAGAAGCGCCACAAAACCATGTGTTTGAGACGAGGTAGCTGACAGGATTGCCAGAAGCTCATTGTAATTGTTCCAAAGCGATCTCCCTGGGATAAAGCCATGTTGAGCTGGGTTGAGGCGTGGTGCTGCCCATTTAGTCATGCGGTTTTCTAGAAGATTAGTAAATAGTTTGTGGTCTGTGTTCAATATGATATTGATCGCCAGTTTGCAAGGTCCTCTCAGCTCGCTTTCTTTGGATAAGGGTCATAATTGATCCTCTCAGATCAGGAAGTACTCCCCCTTCTGCCAAGAGGGTCAAGAAGAGGAGCTGGAGGGCCTTTGTAACTGCGACAGGATCCATTAGATACACCTCAAACGGGATGCCATCTGGGCCTGGGGGCCTTCAGATGTGGGCTGTGGAGTATAATGTCCTTTACTTCTTGCTGTGTAATTGGTGCAAGAAGTCCTTCATCCGCTGAGAAATTAACCATTGGTTCCAGAGCCCCTTCAATGAATTCATGAACATCTTTTGGGCTTACCCAGGAAGCCTTGAAGAGGGCTGAATAGTAACGGTAGATCTCGCTGGTGATCTCCTCCTTGTTTGTAGTGACAGTGGTCCCCACCCTTAGGGTTGTAATCTCCTGATTTTTTGAGCGGGCTTTCTGCTTCTGGTAAAAGAAACGGGTGGGCCGTTCCCACTGGGTGTAGTAACGTGATGAGGTGAAGTTTGCTGCACATTCTTCTTGCTCATCAAGTTCCTGCTGGTATTTCTCGTGGGCCAATTCCCAAGCCTCCAACCATTGAGAGGAAGGCACCAGTCGGCAATTCCTTTCAAGGTGTCTTATTCTAGCTTCAGCACGTCTGACTTTAGCCTGTGCCGCTGTCATTCGAGCCTTAGCACAATTATAGGCTACCTTCAGGATCCTTGCTTTTGTATCAGCCCATTTTTCTTGTAAAGTTCAAAAATGAGGTAAGTCCAGGTGCTCTGGCTCACAAATGGCTGCACTTATCTTTTCTCTTGCAAACTGGTTGTTCAAGAGCCCTGGAGCAATCCTTGGCCAAAATCTTCTTGATGGTCTGAGGATTGTTGTCAGGATCACCGTGAGGGATCTGTGATTACTTATAGTGTTATCTCAGGTTATGGGAGAGGAAACTCGACCAACCAGCTATGGGCCCACTAGGGCCATATCAATCCGTGAAGCTGATGTGAATCTACGACCTGCACCTTGGATCTGAGACATACAGCCAAGCCCAGATGCTGAGTGAGGGAGGGCATCCATGAAACCACTTGACCTGAGGAAATTTTGAAGCTGAGCTGTACCTCGTCTGTCTTGTGTGGCAGGAGGAAAGGTGTCATGCACCCGACTTAATATTGTATTGAAATCCCCATCAGCACTGTATTGCTTGAGAGTTGTAGTAGAGCAAGTTCTTCCAAAAGACGGTCCTGCTCTTGACCTGCATTTGGCAGGTATATGCTTGCAACAAAGAAGAACTCAGGGGTTGATAATTTAGCCAATATAATGCGATCATCAAGGTGCTTTGAAAATTGGTGGTTTTTTCATCTGGGGGTTGAGTATAATAAGGGCCACATAGTGTGTCCAACAGGAGTTGCCTCCAAATTGGTCATTCCATGCTACAAAATCAGAGGGGGGACATGGGGCTCCTGGAAAGCTGCAATATCCACGCGAGTCAACCTGAAGTTGTGGAGGAGGCAGGCTCTCCGCTTGTAATCCTGCAGCCCATTAGAGTTAATGGACTGCAGGGTCAGGGTGCCCCTTTGGGGCCTCATAGCTGTCCCCCTCCGTATCCTGGGGGGTTACCAGAGCTTCCACCTGCATCTGTAAGGCTGCTCATTTTTAGTCCATGAGCTTAACTTTTTGCAGCAATCCATGATGATCAATGAGGAGGAGGATTATCCTGAGTTGATGGGGCTGAGGAGCCTGTAAGCCAGCCCAAGATACTTCCCTCGCTGCTTTGCACAAGAGTATCTTGAGGGTGCTCCATAGACTCCTCCATTTGTGAATCATCAGATGTATCAGAGTCCATAGTCACCTCCTTCAGTACTGAGAATGGCGTCTTAGTGGCAATACCCATAGATGGTGGGGGTGACAATGACTTGGTGCCTCCACCCCGACTTGGGGTACTCCATACCTGTTCCACACTTGGGGTATATTGTGTTACTGAATTCGTTTTAGATGCCACCCCTAGGCTGACTTCCTCTGTGTAGCTTGATAAGAAGCAGATTTGCGCTTATTTTGGGCTGGTAAAGGGTCTGCAATCTAGAAGGGGTTCCCATAGGGAGAGGATTTTCCGCACTAAGGGAATAAAGTTGTTCTATTGGCTGTGCCTTCTCAACTGCTACATGAAGGGCAGAGGGGTTGAGATCCTGTACGGGCACCTAGTGGGTTGGTTGTTGGATTGCCGCTGCTGCTGTATGGGAGCGTTTCTTACCTGTTGCAGGGACTTGGCTACTAGAGGAGAGAGCTTGTTTACAAGCTGTACAACTATTATATAGGTGGCCCAAAGCATTACACCATGAGCAACGTGGTCGTGCCTGGTCTGGATCAACAAAGTAGATTTCTGAACAGGATCCAATGACTGCAACACATGGGATAACCTCCATGTTGCGAGCCACCATTGGGTTGTGGATAAATGATGCCCTAGCAATATGAGCCCTCTGGGTTGGGGCATAATAGGCTGGTGCACACATATCTACTTATAGAATTGACCCTGATTCCATCAATCCTCGATGAAGTGCAAGCTTAAGGGATTCTGGGTCCACTGTAGTTGGCAGATTTGAGAATTTACCCAGGTAATTTTCTCAAAGTTAGATCTAGTTCTCAGCACATGAAGAGAGCCATGCGGAATCTCAATTGTAACTGAGGCTGCATGGTCTGCATCCGCTGCAGTTGTAAACCCTACATAAATATAGTGGCTTTCCACTACTTCATTAATAGTGGTGTTAGCTGGAAAAACTCTTGCTATGGCTTCAAAATAACTAAAATAATCTTTTGCATAAAACTCAACAGTATTATGCCCATAGTAGACTCTAACTGCATGAGCAAGAGTGGACCTAGGGAGTGCACGTTTTGAGAAAGTTTCTGCCCATCTCTTCCTTAATTCAGTCACAAAAGCAGCTTCATGAGGGTCAATGGTGGGTGGTGCAGGCACTAGTTTTTTCTGCCATGCGCCTGAGGCATCCTTCACTCGCTTATTTTTTTATATTCAAATTTAAATTTAAATGTAATTTAGTAGATTCCCCATGGGGGGAATACCAGACGGAGGCGCTGGCATTCCTCTGGATTCATGCGCTGGCCCCTGCTGGTCCTTCCCAGTAGGTACTTGATTTTTGCAGGTTGAGTAGGCTTACCTGGTTTGGGTTTATTCCCTGCCAATTGATTGGGTAATTCTGGCTCAATATCAAACAATCTATTACTCCAGCCTTCAACTGACCATCAGCAGATACTAGTAGGGTTTTTTTAGCTGGTTGATTGGCTATTTGGCTAGTCCCATTTGAATTTTGATGTTGATTTTGAGTTTGATGAACATTACAGCTAACTGATTCACCACTCAGTGTTGATTCAGTTGAGGCGCGTTTTTTATCTTCCAAATTATTAAAATGATGGTCAACTGAATCACCAATTACTGTAGATTCAGTTTGGCCGCTTTGGGTAAGATTGGAAGTGAAAAAAATGACGACCAACTGATTCAACACTTTCTGATGATTCAGTTTGGGCGTCCAGGCTGATTTTTGAAGTGGAGGCAGTTGACAAAGCCATACAAATCCCATGTATGGTATTGGGAGCTGCAATACTCCCTACTACCGTGGGTAAAACCTTAGATGTGCCTCAAGGGTGGGGCGCACTAATTGGGTGACCCTCAGTCAGCACAGAGTTGACTGGGGTAGGCTGTACAGTGGTGGTATCATTTGTGATCCCACCATGGTTTAATAAAAACTGGTCTGCTTCTGCTTTTGCAGCTGCAGTTTGGGAGCAGGCTGTACAGGTTGACGCACAAGTTGGTAACTGAGGGTTCTGTAATTTGGGGTGAGTTTGAGTGAATTCCAAAGCATCAGAGGTGCGTTCAGTGGACTTTACCACCATTATTCATTAGATTCATTAAGCTAACTTTCTGGGTGATTGTACTATTAGAAAATTGAAATTTAGTGGTGAAAGAAAGGTCTAAGTAATTCCTTCAGGTTGGCTAAATCTTTCATCAGCGTTGAGCGGAAATTTTGTCCATTATTGAAAAAAATAACATTAGGGACCTTTGCTGAGTGATAATCCTATTATAAAAAAATGTAGCTGTGGCTTTTGCCAAAGCGGTGGGAAGCAATACAGCTTTGATCCACTTAAATAGATGGTCCACAGCTAGTAGGAGGAATTGATGTCCACTGGAGGCTCTAGGAAGAGATCCCACAACATCAATGCTAATATTATGAAATGGTTCACAGGGTGGGACTACTGGATGTTGAGAGCAGGGATTAGGTCCAGCTTGGCTTTTACATATCATACAGGACTACAATACATCCTGGATAAAAAACAAGCATCCCCACCCAATAACATTGAGTTTTAAGTCACTGGTAGGTTTTCTGAGTTCCCTCCATGGCTGACTTTCCAATGTCCCTCTAATATGACATCAATTTGAGCTGATGGTCTTACATAAGGCACCCATTGTTTAAACACAAGTTTGCACAATTGACCGTTTTTACTTTGGAGATTTTCTGATCTTTTCGTTAATTCCTTTTGGAGGGTCGGGGATTCATCCTCCAATAAATGTAGTTGGGTTAGGAGTTCATATAATCGATCCTCTTCAGGGTCAGTGATAGTTAAACTGGGAAGCTAAGATAGTCAATTCACCTTTTGATGTATGGGCCCTGGTCAATGGATGATGTAATAGTCGTAGTTTTGAAGTTTTAACGCCCATCAGGCTAACCTCCCATTGGGGTCCTTCATTTGCTATAGCCATCACAGGGATGTATAGTCAGTAATTATTGTGAAATGTTTCTCTTATAGATAAGGTCAGAAATGCTTAATAGCCAATAATACCATCAAGCATTCACATTTGGTAACGCTATATTTACGTTCAGCTTTAGATAAGGTCTTTCTGTAGTAGGTGATGGGATGATCCACTAAGTTCTCATCATGCTGAGATAATATGGCTCCGATGGAAATATTGCTAGCATCAGTAAAGAGGAGGAAAGGTTTATCAAAATTTGGATGAATAAGTACTGGAGAGTGGGAGAGAGATACAAGTAGCAGGTCAAAGGCCTGCTGTTGCTCTTCTCTCCACTGAAAGGGTATTCCTTTCTTCAGTAGATACACCAGAGACTCAGAGGTGTCTGAAAAATGGGGGATAAATTAGCAATAATAGCCCACCATTCCTAGGAAAACTTGTACATCTCGTAGGGATTTAGGGGGAGTCATCTTAGCAATAGTTAAGACCTTATTATCCATTGGAGCTATTCCAGATTTATTGACTTTATGACCCAATATTTCATCTCACTCTGAAAGAAAGAGCATTTTGACATCTTTAGTTTTAACAGTGATTGCCATAACCATTGAAAGCCTTGCCTGAGGTGATCTAGATGTTCAGTAAAGGTTCTTGAAAAACGGTAATATTATCAAGATAAACTAGTATGCAAGAGCTTTTTAAATCGCCTAATAGTCCATCCATAGTGCATTGGAAGGTAGCAGGGGCATTACATAACCCCTGAGGCATTCAAATGGGCTTGAATAGGCCTTCACTTGTGATGAGAGCACATTTTGCTCAATCTTCTGGTGACATATCTACTTGCCAGTATCCACTGTTTAGATCCATAGCTGAGAAATAATGAGATCCTGACATTAAGCGTAAAGATTCATATATACAAGGCAGGGGGTAACTATCTTTGTGAGTGATAGAGTTGAGGCAGTGATAATTCATAATGACCCAGTGACCACAATCCTTTTTCTGGATTAATAAGAGTGGGGAAGCCCATGGGCTTTTGGAAGGCACAAATAACCTGGCCTCCAACAGTTGCTGTGACTCTTAGGCCACTTGAGCTTCCTCCATTTTGGATTTTTGATATGGTCAGGATTTAAATGGAGGGTGATCCTCAGTTTTGATTTGATGTATTACCCTGGACATTTTCCCATAGTCACTTGGTCCCAAAGAAAAGATATCGTCATATTCCTTATGGAGGTTTTCAACATCATGGTGCTCATTCAGGGTAAAATTTTCCCCAATTCTACTGTCAAACAAAACTATGGTGGGTGGGGGATCGAATCCTAAATCCTGTAATGAGCCGAAACAACTCACATTGGCGATATTTTTGATAGGGCATAGTTTTACATAAGCAATAGGGTAATACCAAGGGACTTGGATAATTTTAGTGGTTAGGTTCCCTAGTAGAATAGAGATAGATTTCCCATAGGCAGGATCCAAAATCCCAGAATAGGTCAACGCTTCTTTGATTGAAGGGTTTGGGTGGCCACTTAGCTCCTAAACTTGGTTAGGAGGGATGTGAATCAAGATCAACATGTCCACAATAACTTGTGAGCCTAAGGGTATTGTGATAGGATGAGGGGCATACAGAGAGATCCCCTCTTCAGCATCTAAAGCCTCCGTGGATAACTTGGTTTTTTTCCCTAAGACTAGGTACTCAATATTGCAAATGGAGGATGGGTATTTGATGAAGCATGCCCATTTTTTAGGGGCTTTTTTATTTTTTGACAGGGAGCTCAAATATTTACAGAATTCAATACCCTAGCAGGGATAGGTATTTTTACTTGTGGTTGATGATGCAGTTAAACTCCTGAATCAGTTGGACCCCAATAAGTAAAACATAAGTAAAGTTTTCTAACGTTATGGTGGGGGCAGTAATTAAGAGTATTCCAGAGCAAGGGGTAAGGCAGAATACGATCCAATCACCTTAGTAGACTGACTAACTGATGTTCCATATTCAGCCTCATAGATCAAGTCTGGAGCCATTTTAATCTTTTGGATAGGTCAGAAGGAAATAACGTTAACTGGTGAGTCAGTATCAATTATTGCCAGGACCTTAATATTATGTACTACTACATCATCTCAAACCATCAAAGTTCTAAACTGGTAATTAATATCTAGTAGACTGTCAGTAGGGATTTGCAATGAATCAAGCGGAGGATTCTGCCATGTCCAAGCTCAGGGCTGTTCAGTGCATTTGAAAGTTTTATCTGCCAGCGCTCGACTTTCCATAGAAGAGTTGACTGTCAAACTTTGTTGGGGAAACAATCAACATAAAAGTAAGAGAGCGGAAGGTATGAATTACTTGGGTAGAAAAGGGTATGCCAAATTCTGCAGGGGCAGCTAACAAAAAACAACCTGAAGTGCTGGGGATAAATCTAGAGCTAGAACAAGGGTCTTGAGGCACTTGTTTTCTGGCAGCATAGGGAGCCTCTTGCCCCATAATGACTGATCTTTTGCCAACTTACATTGAAGGATGCAGCAGTCAGCTACAGTGTGGTTAGTTCTTCTGCAATGAGTGCAGTATATTCAGGTGTAGGTGACTCAGAGGGTGTAAAGGTCAATACTTGGGACCAGAACTTATTGGTGTTAAAACAAGATGGCCCAATGGGTTTATGTAGTTTGGCTGAAATTTTCAATATAGCCTCTTTAATATGGATGAGAGATGTTAACTTAAACTTCATCACTTTAATATAAAATATGATATTAGGCATATTTATGAACACCAACAACGCAGCGGTGATGGCATCATCTAATGTAAAACAATAACCTGCAACCAGAGTTTGTGCTTTGAGATAAAAATAGTGGGCAAATTCACTGATAGTTTCCCCCAATTAAGGCTGACACCCATAAAGGTCTGTTTTTGGTTGGTTAAGGTTAAGTCACTTCATAACTCATAAAGCAAGGCAGTCTTGGCATCAGTATAAGTGTGGCAATGCATCAGAAGGGGGACCATAATGTCTTGAGTTATGCAACTAAGACAGTTAGTTAGGTGTTTGATTTGCTGGGTGCCAGTGGCTTCTTCCATAGCATTTTCATAACAAAATAAGAAAAATTCTTTCTTCTCTTGGGACATACTTCTCTTTGAACGCCGGGTTGAACATGCCACTGGGGGGAGTTAATGGTCAAACAACATTTATTGACATAGGAGGGCCATTTTCACTTAAAGAGGAACTGTTATTGCTGGATGTTTCGAAAGGATATAGGCATCCACTTTATTTTGTAAGGTATTGAAATCTTTATTGTATTGAGTCTATCCAATTGTGGGTGGCACAAAGGGCCAATTTGGTGGCAACAAGAGGTGATAACTGCCAAATTTCACTTTTGAGATTGGTAGTTATATCTCAAAGTTTGAGTTGGTGTTGCTTAAGGGAGAGAATTGTTGCTCCATCCTGAACATCATAGCAGGGAAATTATCCAAGAGTTTAGGGCATTCTTGATCTAAAATGAGATTAGATACATGATTGTTATTAATCATAGGTTGGTTTTTTAATTGTTATTTTTCACTATGAACTTAGAGTGTACCTGGCAGGGAGCAACAGTTTTGTCAGGACTATGTGCATAATACCTCATATTCCTTGATATTTTTAGGCCAGGGGACCCAAAGCTTCAAGGTGTTGGATTGTCTGTTTTTTGCTTCTCTAGGTCAAGAAGTCTTATTCCAGATACTATGTCTTGTGAGGCAATTCCTAATAAAATATATCAATTTTAACTTAAAATTATGAAAAGGAGAGAAAAAGTGTAAGGTTTATTATTCAATACCAGCTTTTAAGGGTAATTGGAGAGGTTTATTGGGGAAAACCTAAGCTGTCCAAGCCTAGATCTAATAAGATAAACAAATCAGGGATTTGGTGCAAGCTCAATTATCTCACTTGATCTGATTGGGCTTGTCTCATAGCTCAGGTTTGAACCCTGAGGTTGGGTGGAATTGAGGGAGTATGATTCAGCTGTATCAGTCAGGGTTGATCACCAATTTCAATAGTAGTCAACTTTTGTCAGGGATAATGCCTGACAGAAGTTTGGGCTTTTTGGCTAAATTGGGATTGATCTCCAACTTTGATAGCTGTCAACTTTTGTTGGGGATTATCCCTAACAGAAGTTTGAGCTTTTTAGTCAGTTTGGGATCAATTCCTGTCATCCAACATTTCCAAATCTGTCATTTGGGTAGGAATCCTGACAGGGGCAGTACCTCAAGCCTTCATCCCACAAAGTTGCCTGCACTAGTAGTTCTTTGGGGTTTTTAAAACTCAAAGAATATCAACTATATCCTCTATATAACAAGAAAAAGATGGCAATATATCAAAATCTCTATAATATCAGAGTTTCAATATATATAATGTGCAATATATTAGTATTAAGGCAATAGATTGCAGTGATAGATTGATCAATCTAATGCTAGGCCTCAGTTGGCATCTGGATTGTCATGGGTAGGCATTGGGAAATTTTGTTTGCTCAGCTGAGGTCAACCAGATGTCCTAAAATGAATACTCCCTGAGAGCCTATATAAAGAGGTCTTGCCAACTGGATGGGCTAAAATAATTCTGAGTAGTCCAAACCAGCTTAGTAGGGTCCTACCTATTTTCTATAGGTTCATCAGTTGAATATAATGATTTTTAAGACCTGCTGTTCTTTCCTGGGGCGTGGTTATCTGAATCTCCAGCATGTAGTTCATAGCATATAAATCACATCTATTATCAGACAGACTTAACAGTGATGCAACTGTTGTGGTAAAACATACTAATCTAAAAAAGTCAGATCTCAGAATTAATCATTATGTACTAATTTGACTAAATTCATGATAGTGATATTGTTCAGTAAACTATATTGGGTTCAAATACTGTAGGGATTTTAAATGCCAATCCGCTTTTTAACACTTTGTAATCTCACCCAGCAGATTAGCTATGGCTCTACTGTATAACCTTAAGTGAGTATCCAACTTGATTTTAAATACTCCTGGTTCCATTTACTCTTCAAATATGTTTAAACAGGCGTCAGTCATCCTATGCTATGCTATGGTTTACTCACCTGTTACAATATGAAGTAAAGCTTTTGATGCGACATATCCATCAAAAGATCAGCCCACCTCAGGTAAAATAATTTGTTGGTAATGACAAGGAATACCCGGAAATAATTTCTATGTTGCAAATTAAACGCTAAGGATTTAATCTTTACGAGTAACAAATTTCATAAATATAATATAGGCATATGTATTACTATTTCAAAATTCTCAAAGTAAAAAATATACGGCTCAAAAAATGTAAATATAACAAGTCTTTCTTTGGGTACAGCACAAAGGACAGGTATTTGAACGCTGTTTTACTTAAGGATATTGCAGTCAACTATACCCAAAATAGCGTAAATTACACCCATATGCGTTGGAGTGTTTGAATATCAGCGGCTATTTTAAGCAAAGTGAGGGCGCTGAAATGTTTTCAAAACTAGGTTTTATCTAGCATAAAATTATAAGTCCAATAACAATAGTGTTGCTCATGACTGGCATATTAAAAACAGTATCAGATTCAAAGATGGCGAGTAATTTAATCGTTATGGTGTCAACAGTTCCTTCAGGCTTTCAATCAAAACAAAAACAATGGTCCAAATTATTGCTGCATGCTAAAATTATTGTGACAACCTACAACCCAAGAGAAAAATTGTAGAATGTGCAATTAATTGTTGTCTGTTCAGTCCATGTATTGTATTTTTAAAGTACATCTCAACTCGCCTATACATTCAGGTTACACGCGCTACTCTTAATAAATAAAGCTATCAGCCATAATAATAGCAGTGATCAACAAATATTGTCAATATACCCGCTGTATCTTTGGTCAGAAACTACATAAAAGTTTGAATATTAAAAAGTACAGGCAGACTTCAACGCTACAAAGAGAACTGAATCTTAATAGCCAATGGTAACAGTGTCATGCAATAGAGCTCTAAAATAAATTTTGTACAAAACTGCTAGCGTTTAAATGGCTATGACTTTTTGAGCTTCTTCTATAAGATCCGTTTCAACGTCAACAGCCTCACGCGGGTGATCAAAAGAGCTCCGTCATTTTGGATTGTTTGAAGAACCAAACATAAAAGGATCTATTGTTAAATTAAATAAGTAAAAAAGTTTCCCAAGCAATGATGAAAAATGCAAGAATACCTTGGCTTGGATATTGCATAGAGTTCGAAAGTCCAGGAGGCGGCGGAACTGCCGCATACGAAGATGGAAGAGATTCTTATAAAATTAGTATTTGACTAAACAATGACGCTACCTTGCTTAGCCTGAAACTGTGCGGTCGTCGTCTCTTGAATTTTTGGGCGTCCCCAAGAAACTTGGATTGGGGTTCCCTTAATGGTAACATCAAAAGACTGTGAAGCAGCGGCTTCAGCTCCCATGCGGTCTAAAAAGTTTACAAAGGCGCAATTAGCCTTATAAACTATGACGACAGATTTGATCTCTCCAAATTCGGAATAGTAGTTTCTTTAGTGGTTAGTCAAGTGTCAAAATCGAATTTAATACCTAATATCTGATTCAAAAATTTGATCGTGGATACCGGTTAGAAAAAGCGAAGACTAAAAATTAGAAAGGATCTCATATGGCACCTACTATCGATTTGTCCTCGGGTGGTACTAGGGATGATGTATTGGTAGCCCGTTGCATAATCTTTTTGGCCACGGGATCATTTTTGCCATAGTACCGATCTTTGATGTTCTGCTTTGCAAGTTCGTTTTCAACAGGGATCTCGTGCCTAAAATTTTTATTTAGCGTTGGGCAAAGTTAAAAATAAATACCTATATGGACAAGCGTCGCCTCGCGTACAAGTGCCCTTGACATAAAAAGAACAAATATGGGGCCGATTCCGCTTATAAAACGGTTCGGTCCGCGCCAAACGCTTTAGCAAATCCTTTCCCGCCGCGTTTGCCTCCTCATAATCATAAACCGCTTGTCCGTCCGCCAGCTTTAATTTAAATTAGTAAAGTATATAACCCCTGCGTTACTTGTCGTTCCGCATTCTTGACGAAATAGTCTTTGTTAACATCTGAAGTCGGTAGATTATCAGCGATCCCCAACCCAGCATCCCGAACTTGGACCGGCAAGTTGTATTGGAGATCCAAGATGCAAGTCTGGCACACGTTCTTGATCTTTGAGCAGGTTTGGCAAATCTCGGTCTTTTTATAGCGCATGTTGGTGCCCGGGCACCAGCGAAAGATAGTGAAGGGACGGGAACAAATCTTAAGTTGGGGCGAGAAACAGGGTAAAGGCAAAAACTAAAAGACGAATTACCTTGCATTCCTTTCCATAAGGTTGCTTGGTCTATATGGTTAAGAGGTAAATAAATAAATTTAGGAAAAGATACCATCCGAACATAGGGATTATCACCAAGGCAGGTCTCGCAAAGGATGGGAAATTCCTAAAAACCGTTAGGTATTTTATTCCGATGCGACCGAAATAGTAAAACTAATAGTTACCGAGGTTTCCCAGACTATCTTGTTATTTTCAACTTTCGCCATAGCCAACTCAAACCCTTGATATAAGTTTACAGGGTTGTACTTTGAAGTTATTTCATTTAGTTCAAGCCGCGGGGATCTTCAAGGGCTAGAATGGGATACAAAGCCGAAGCCTGGTTGATTCGTTGAAAAGTTGCTAATTTTCCCGCCTCATCGCGAACCTTTGCGTTGCAGATGACTGATCAAATTTCATGGTCCACCGCGAAAACTAGCCGAATGAGTTGTAGGGGAATATCGATTCGCCAACATTTAGCAAGCGGCAATTTGGTACGGTTCGGAATAATTAGTTTACTAGCCGATTTACCCGTGCTTCGCTACGGTGTCTATAAAATTTCAGATTTTCAATTTATTAATTTAGATTTTATACTATAGATAAACAAGACCACTCAGCCAAATCTAATTGCTCAATCGAATCAACCAAAAACCATTAACCACTCAGGTAAGCCTAACTGAACTTATCAAAACAACCAATAACTAATCACCCCTCAAAACTAAACTATGTCCTATCGATTCGACCAAAAGCCATTAACCACTCGGTCAAACAAAATAAACCTATCGAATTAATCAAATAACTCCAAACTGCTACCCGAAACATCTCTCTATATTTAAAATCATAGTGTACGTGACATCTTCCAAACTACTAAATCAACTTCGACTTAACTTGCCAAAAGTATTTTATTAATTAGGTGAACCAAATTAGGCAGGTTTTTAAAATTTATAAACCTAACATCCAGATACCCATGCTTCGCTACAGTATTTAAAGTTTATCAGATGATAAGCTCACATTGTAGCCTATAAGCTGTGCCAGCACTACTCTCGAGCCACTCAGACTAACAGCTCCACTATTGCTCTCGTGGCTGGTGAGTTGTTTATTCTAACACTTAATCTACTTAAACTCTAATGCTGATTTTTGTTGAGTTTCAGGTAAGCAATTTGGTGATTCAATAATATTCACCAATTCTCACCCACTCACCCAAATAAATTAAACTTATCAGACTTGATTAGCTTCAGATGAGCAATTTGGTGAATTATTAGATAATATTCGCCAATTCTCACCAACTTACCCAAATAGATTGAACCTATCATACTCGATAATTTCAGATTTGATCTTATTTGCCAATTCTCACCCACTCACCCAAATAGATTAAACTTATCAGACTCGATTAGTTTCAGCTGAGCAATTTGGTGAATTATTAGTAAATATTTGCCAAATCTCACCCACTCACTCAAATAGATTGAACCTATCATACTCGATAGTTTCATACTTGATAATATTCACCAATTCTAACTCACTCACCTAATTAGATTGAACCTATCAGACTCGAAGGTTTCAGATGTCAGTCAGTCAGTGAGTGAGTGAATGTGTTTTATTAAGTAGATATCTGGATTGGGTCCAAATGTAAACTATAAGCAACTTAGAATATACAGTGCTGAGTATTCTATATATATTTTTTCCCATGTTTTAATAGTTATTCTGCTATTCGGGGCGGAGACAAATCCAACAAATCAAAGATCATAAAAATCGGTCCAGCCGTTCTTGAGTTATAAATGGTGTAACTAACACGGCTTTGTTTTATATATATAGATTTGTGATTTTCTTACTTTTCCAATGCACGAGGAAACTTCTCGAGGCCGAGACGAACGAAAAAAAATTCATCGAAATCAGTCAATCCGTTCTCGAGATATCATCAAAAAAGCCGTTCCATATAAAATGTATGAGAAAATGAATTTTCTTCATTATTTTTTTCGTGAATTTTTCCCATGTTTTAATAGTTATTCTGCTATTCGGGGCGGAGACAAATCCAACAAATCAAAGATCATAAAAATCAGTCCAGGGGACCATCTAGTACTAAAAAAAAAATCAGTCCAGCCGTTCTTGAGTTATACTTGGTGTAACTAACCCGACTTTGTTTTATATATAGATTCGAGACGATTTTTACACACCTTTCTTTAACTCACTGTCACATCTGTCTGTAATCAAATCTTACAGACTCTATTTCAGACACTTATTGTCGATAAAAAATTCTGAAACTTTGCACAGACGTTGGTCTTGGATGACAATACAATAATGCATCGAAAAATTTAATTTTCATGTTCAAAATAAAAAGTTTTATATGTATCAAGTGAAAATCCTATATATTTTTGATGGTAGTCGGTATATAGTTACGGCTGAGCAGTTTGATGTTCGGTTGATTCGAAAGTTTCAAGTTTACCTTCCAGGCTAACTAAAGCTTTGAAATTCCACATTTATGTATCTCCGATGATAATACAATATTCCATTAAAAATTATGAAAAGTGTGAATTTTGCAAAATGAAAACGTTTTTAAACCGTTTACCATTTTTCTATTTTATTTAAAATTTAGTTTATTCGAGGCAACGCAATTTATTATATACTGACATCTAGATACCCTTGCCTTGCTGTGGTTTTTTAAATTTTATTCAAGGCATGCCGACCAGGGGATGGACATTACTGAAGCTTAATGAGCAAAAATAATGAACGAACAGACCTAACCAAACAGAGTGAGTCAACCGCCCAAAACAGGCAAGCAAAACACAAACAAAAGAGATTACAAACAACCAGGTGGGACAGTGACGAACCACTCATCCCATCATGGTGGAAGGGGAAGGGGAATTGGGGGGCTCATCTTCGGTATTGGAGACATCCTCAAAGGAAAGAGTGCGGTTTAAGGTGGAGAGCAATGGTGCGGGGTGATCAGCAACATATGGGTGGAGATTGTTGAAGATCATATGGTTGAGTAAATTACCTGCAGCAAAAATTGCACCTAGGTACTGGGATACATATTGTTCCACATGAAGGAGGATGGAAAAAAGCTGGGATGATGAACTGGCGATGGTGCAGATAACTTTTGGCTTGTCCTGCAAAGCAACAAAAACTTTCTGGATGACAGCAGCTGTTTGTTTGTGGAGGTTAAGGATGTCACATTTGCCCTTTGGGACAGGGTTGGGGCAGTAATGGGAGGAGGGATACCCTTGGCTAGTATTGCCACTGACCTGGAATCTTACTAGCGGATATCAGCATTATCTGGGTATCAGCTGCTGCTACAGTGAGCTGGTGGGTAAGGCAGAACACATTGGCATCCAGCTGGGGGCCATAAAAACACCAAGGGAACTGAACAGGGTGCTGTACCTGGATAAATTCCTTGATGTGGACTTCCAATTCTTCAATAATATATCCCATTTCATCAAATTTTAATCAATAAGGACCATGGGTTCAAGTCATACTGAAAATTGATGCTGGTGAATTGATTGGTGGTGTCTGTCAATTGAGGAATAGTGTGAGACCAAACTGTTGTTCAAGCTTTATCCTGATTGGCTGAAGCACATGTGGCACAGGACTGAGGAGGGGCCTGATTGGCAGCTGCAGGCTTTGGGGGAGGGGGGAAAGGATTGTATCCCATATTGGAAAGGCAGTGGGGGTGTGTGGCATATTGGGGACCAGATGGAAGCAACGCAGGTCCAGCAGAAGCAGCAAGAGAGGGGCATTTATGCTTTGAATGATCCAACTTAAAGTAGGATGGACAGATGGTCCACCCACCTCAACACAGGCCCAGAATGGGTGGTCAGGGACAGAAGGAATGATGGTGCAGGGGGGAATCAACAGAACAATTTTGTTGAAATTTGGGCTAATTGTGGCAAATGCCAAGGCCTAGTGAGGTGAGCAGCCCCATTGGGGACCACAAACTGAAGGATGGGGTTGGAGCCATACATGGCCAAACCTTCCATCAACTCCTGATGGAGCACCATGGGGGAAAGATGCTTGGGCAACCCCACAAATTGAACTACCAAAGTGGTGTCTGTGGGGAGCTGGGTGCACGTTGTTGGAATAGGGTGTCCTGGAAAACCAGGGGCACAGTGGCAGCATCAACTACACAAGAGAAGCCTAGATCAAAACACCCCTTATAGTGGCAGAAGTCTATAAAACTGACCAGCGGCATCACCACCTGGGCCAGGTCGATAACGGTTTTCTCTTCATATGAGAAAATTTTCCATATTTGACTCAAATGCTGAAATGCAGCTGGGAGTGGGAGATAACAAGTGGACTGCAAGGCACTGCCTGGGCATGTGCAAGATGGATGTCAATATCCTTGGTCAGAATGAACCAAACTGATGATTTGGTGAGACTGGAAAAACTAGTCCAAGCGCATTTTCCTGCCTGATGGAAAACGCTGGGTGGGGTTTTGCCGCTGCTCCACACAGGAGCAGCTAGCGGAGAATCCAAGGTCATCAGGAAGCAAATGGGGGAGATAGTCGCAGGCTAGAAGGCTTACTTTGCTTTTTACTTTTAATTAAATTCGCTCAAAAGTTACTCCAAGTGGAAAGAAAAGTTTCCCCTTGCCTTGCTGTGGTGTTTCAAAAAGTAAAAATAGTGTAGGCTATTTTAAGAAGTTTATAATTTAAAACATAAAAGTTTTTTCATTTTGTAACCCTAATTTCAGAAAATGATAAAGTATACTTAAGTATGCTGAGAAGCAAAAAAGACTTATTTTACATATTATACATATAGATAATCAAATACGGTCTAACATTAGTCAGATAGTTGGACCAAAGCCCTTTGTTAATACTACCACTCCTGGCATTTAGATGTATATAGCCAGGCACCTAAATTTATTAACTATTGGCTGTTAGATACTTCCTCTCCAGTTAAGCAATGAAGATTTCCCTGTGAACTATATTCCTGGTTTTACTCTCAGGTTGAAGGACCAGGCTATCATGGGAGCTGACTGTAGCATGGTATATAACTTAGCCATATGAGAAACAGTCGCTCATCAGTTGGGACCATCTAGTACTAAAAAAAAAAACAGTCGCTCATCAGACCAATATCAGATATTTTCAAAACTCTGCCATGTGACTTATTGATAGCCATAACATAGAAGACTTTAACTGAGAAAAGCAGATATTTTACCTGAAAGTGGTAAACTGATAGGAGCAGAGGAATATGTGGGTAAAGCTAGATTTTCTCTTATTAATACCTGTCATATTGTTTCCAATAATCATCTAAGAAAATTTAGACTGGGATGTAGTCTTAGAAACTCATTGAACCAATAGTACACCCAGAATTCCAGGGGCACTGTAAGTCCTGAAGCACAGCCACTTTTCCTGGACTGCAATCAGCACCCCTTCAGGTGTAAGAAAAGCTATGGGGAGTAACCATTATAGCTTAACTGTGAAGAACTCCCATTTCAAACCAAGAAGTGTAATGATTGGTGATTGTACATAGATTTCCTAAAGTTGGAACTTAGGAAATCCACTATGACAACAATTGCAATCTTAATTTTATAACTTGACTTTATTGTCAAGTCAATGCATTTTAGAATAAATTTAATAAATATATATTTCTGGCATATTCTTAATAAATTGAGGTTCCCTCAATCTACCAGCATATGGATGTTGTAATTTTAACTAGGTTATGCCTTTCTTAAAATATTCTTATGCTAGTGATTTATTAGGTGATTATCCCAAATATAGTTGACTTAGTGTAGATGACTTTTAGTCTTCTGAGGAGGAAGATCTGACTTGGGATTCAAACAAATGAGGCTTTGTCAATTGTCTTTAGACTTCTGAGAATCTCCAAATTAGCATTTATGATTAATGTGATAATTAAATCTAAGTTATTGGGGATGATCCCCGATAGTTTAGTTTACTGGATGTCAGAAAATTAGCCTTTCCAGCGACAGTGGGTTCTGCTGATCAGCAGACCAACCAGTATGGAGACTGGATGACCCTTACCATTTTGCCTTAGGTGACAGGGCCAGCAGAGCCAGCTGACCTCTAGGCCTATCACCCATACCATTTGGAGATCCCCCAGCTTAAACCCCACCCATAAGAATAAACATAAACTTAAATTAATAGGGAGAATAGGCAAATGGAGATGTTTATTAAATGGATAGCACTAGGTATCAATACTCACTGTGGGTTACTGCGCCTATTGCTGACCTATAAGCTCATTGCTAAATCATCCAGCCAATCACTCTCTCAACCTTCCATTATGCTACTCTCTTCCATGGCATTGACCCTCTCACTCTGTCCTTCCCTATGTTTAAATATTAATTTTTGGCTCATCCTCAGCCTTCAGTTGCCGGTGAGCCATATAAATTCTCATATAAATACATATCAAGTTAGGATTCAACTTAGTAATTAAGAACTGGAAGAATCTTTGGTTGCTCACTTAACTCAAAATCTCTTTGCTTCTTACCAATAACACATTTTGAATTTTTGTAGTCAATCACTTGGGGGTTTGCCTTTCTCAGGTGACAGCTCAGGTTCAACTTTCACAATCAATATTTAATATTATGCTCCAAAAACAACATTGGCCGCCTCAAACTTAAAATCATCAGTTTTCAGCTGACATTACTTATATAATATAAATAAAGCAACCACAGCTACTAGTTGCCAGTAATCCATAAAACTTACTTTGGGGCCAGTGATTGGCCCTGACCACACCTATCTTCTCATCTCAGCGGAATGCTGATTCAGCTCAACTTAATTTGAGAAGCAACTACTAAGCAATCATTGAAACAACCATAAAATTCAGTCAATGAGACATTCCACCATGATTGGCCATTTTATCCTACATGTCAATAATCATTGGAGGATTTATTTGTTTAAAATTTCAACACTTCCCCCCACTTAACCAGATGGTATTCCTCTTATTTCCAGCCTCATCATGTGGGATGGGCATCCAGGGCTTACCCCTCCCCACCACCAACAATTGCCAAAACTTAACCTCCAGTTTGGGGTCACACCAGCATGCTCCCCCATCCACAGCTAAACTGGTGGCTCCTCTCCACCTCCTCACACAAGCCTTCAGTTACTCTGTAACCAACCAGAAGAGCCCCCTAAAGTGATCACCACTGTCAGAAAATTAACTTTTCTGGTGACAGTGGGCTCTACTAGTTGCCAGGTCAACCAGTATGAAGACTGGCTGACCCTTGCTGTTTCACTTTAAACAATGGGGCCAGCAGCACCAGCTGACCCCTAGGCATATCACCCGCGCCATTCAGGGAACCCAGTCCCAAATCTCAACCCATAAGAATAAACATAAACTTAAATCAAAAGGAAGAATAGGCAAAAGAAAATGTTTATTGAAAGGAAAGCACCAGGTTTATATTTAAATATGGCTAATGCACTTATCGCTGACCTATCAGCTCATCACTAGTTTTCCAGCCAACCACTATTTCTTCCTTTCCGCCACGCTTCTCTATTCCCTGGTGTCAACCCTCTTGCCCCATCCTTCCCGATGTCTAAATATTAGTATCAGCTCATCCTTGGCCTTCAGACTTAAGTAAGCTGCATAAATTATTATATAAATTAATATCAGATTAGTTTTTGACCTTTGAGTCAAATAATTGTAGTGCACTGGAAACAGCATCAGTTGCTTGGTAAACTTGGGATTTCTCAGCTTCTTGTAAATAACACGTTTCAACTCTCCTAGTCAAATTATTGAATAAATTTATTTTTTCAGGAAATAGTTTATTATTATAGTATGCGCCAGAAATATCATTGCCGCCTCAAACTTAGAAATATCAGCTTCTGCCAGCATTTAATAATTAATTTAATTATATAATCCTCAGCTACTAGCCGCTAGTGATCCATATATAATTTGGGGCCAGCAATTGGCCCTGACCAATCCTATTATCCCAATTTGGGGGAATACTGATTTGGCTCAACCCAAATTGGGGAGAAAATACCAAAAAATCACCTAAGTAACCATGAAATTCAGTTAATGAGCCATTCCACCAGGTTTGGTCATTCATCCCAAGTAACACTATTTCATTGGAGAAATTATGGTTTAAAATTCCAACACTGGACTTGAAGGTACAATCACCTATACTTGGAAATTGAGTTGAGGGAAGTTCTGAACAATAACATGTCAAATGCTACAGGTCAATGAATAAATGAAAAGCTATTCTCTAACAATAAGCCTATGATTCTGATAGGCGGGCATTAGATTGCATGACTGACCTATATGTATGAAATATACTTCCAAATAAAATTATCTATTCTTGGTCTTGCTAGATTTTACTAGTAATTGAGTTAGTTATAGATAAACTGGAGTGAAAAATAATTTAGTTGAGAAAGGTCAATTTTGACTAAACAGTTACCTGCTCAGATTTGTGCTTCCTGTCATCAAACAGGTTGCTGTATTAGTTAAGGAGGTAACCTTCATGAACCTGTTCAGTGATCGCTTTTCAAAAGTGGTGCTCACTACAGGAGAGTTTATGGGCTGACATTGTCTATAAGATATGAGTTAAGAGTATGAGAGGTGAACTGTTAGTGAAGAGGGAAGTGACCAATTTTGGCCTGAAGAGAGAAGTCTTCACAAAGTTATGTACTTATAATACAAAGGAATGAAAAGTGCTGTTAAATTGTAGCTTTTCTTTCCCATAAAGATAACATTAGTGACCTCAATTCAATTTAAAACAGTAATTTTTGATAATCATATAGGAAAGATGGGCGATTTTAACAAATACCAATTAAATTGGGCGAAGCCATATCAGGCAATGGAAAAACGGTGCGCCAAAGGGCAAGAAACGCCCTGGAGGGGGACTAGGAACCAATGCTGCCAAGAAACCACAAACTCAGCCACCGTCCAGGTTTGTGGAGTTCACAACTAAACAAAACTTATACATGGAAATCCAGTATCCCCAACCCCTATCAAAGGTAGAGCATGTGATCTGACTTTTCCTAAGGGTTAAATTTTCAACTCTGTGGGAGAAAGTGGGCGAGGCACAGGCCTCCCTTTTCACCCATGTGGTGTACGCTACCACCCATATCATCTACCATGGCTGGATTGATATGGGCTTTGAAACCAAAGAAGATGCAGCTGCTGCCGCATAAGTCTGCGTTGAAATTGCCCTCCCCTGAGGGCAAACTGATTGTGCGCACCGCATGCACCAGATGGAACAAAGTGAAACTTTGTTCATCTCCTTCAACTCACTCCCTATCAACCTTTCCTGCAAGGTAATCGAGGAGGAGCTCTGACTTGGACTTAACATCTACAGAAAAATTAAACAACTTGAACTACAGCAGTTTCACCTGATGCTGAACCTGTGCACAGGAAAGGCAATCATCATAATCAACCTGATCCCTAATTTGGCTGCAGACCTTAAAAGAATCCCATGCGCAGCGGTGTTTCACCTCCCAGATGGGGGTGTGTCAAAGGTATTCCATGTCACAATGGAACGCGCACCACCTATCTGCAACCACTGCAATGCATTGGGGCACAAAGAACATGCATGCCCCATGAAGGAGGGCATTTTGGCCCCATACTTCTATGATGACACCATGGACAAAGATGAAAAAGACTTCACAAAAATAATTGACACTGACCAACCTTCCTCTGGGGAGAGGATGGGCAATACATCCTCATATACACATTATCACTCAAATTATACAAAATGGTACAGAAGGCCCACAAAAGGGAAGCGGCAAAGGCTGCTTCACTTGCAGCCTCCTCCATTGACCACAGCCAAATTCAGGAGGACATAGAGGAAATCAACTGAGACAATTAATCGGAGCAGAATGCCCAAGCTGAGGAGGAAATGGAGGAAATTAACTGAGCCATCCAATCAAAGCAGAATGCCCAAGCTGAAAACTTTCTCAACAATTTGACTAAAACACCACATGGTATCAATTAAGCGAACTTAGCAGAGCCATTTAGGGCCCACATCTTCAAATTTGAACCTGCAACCACAGAAAACAATCTGCACACTACACTGAACCACCATGAGTTACAAGCGGAAGAATTTTCCACAATAAAAAAACCGCAAGACCCACAAAAAATCAGCACAGGGTAAGGGATTAAACAATGACACAGAGTGGACTGTCCCGGTGACATGGAGCAAGTTCCAGAATATGTGCGCTGGATTAGGGCTGGGCGGCCCTCCCAACTGCTCCTGAGGCGCCGCAGGCACCTCAGTCTCAATAGGAATGCTAAGCATCGCGGGAGCCAGGGCTCAGCTTCCCTAGCCAAAAAGCTGGACTTCCTGCAAAAACCCCCTGTAGATACCTTGGACATCCAAGGAACCCACTGTCTACAGGGGGAAGAGGGATCCTGGTCAGCCAATGTCTCACCATCCCTATCAGTATGGATGTCCCACTGTGGGGTGGTCATCCAAAATAACAAAAAATTAAAAATCATAAACTCCTCTTCATATCTGCATGGCCGCATCCTGGTAGCAACAATTGCAAGTCAAGAGGACACAAACTTGATAGCATGCATCTACACACTGTGCACTGCAGCCAAGAGGAAACAATTCCTTGAAACTGTCCCAACACTCACCCTCCCACCAGATACCATCCTTTTGGGCGACTTCAACTGCTGGGATAACCCCAACATGGACCAATGGCCTAACCCCATGGGATACCCCCTGGGGCACATCAAATTCTGTGAAATGAAGGCATCCCTTGTCCTACACAATACCCTCCCCCAGGTCACCACTCCTTCTTTACATGACCCGCCCCAACATATGCGAGGGAATGCTCATCTCAATGAGCTGCATCAACTTCATCCTCACCTTGAAAACATACCGCTCAAACATCTCCAACTTTTCAACAAAAAAGATCAATTTCTCTGAACACTGACTCATTTCAGTGCAGCTTTCCCCAACCTGAACTCCCATACAGGCGTCAACCTGGAGGAAGCTACATCCAGAAAACGTAAAATTGCCCAAAATATCTGACTGGTTTGAACAAGAGGCCACAAACCCAAAATTACAACCCCATATGTATCAGACTCCATCAAAACCTGGTCAAATTTCAAAGCTGTCCAAATAAACAAAACTCACTATCTCGCTTTGCATAAGTATACTGCTGACACAGCCACAATTAGGGCGCACCTTTGCGGAACTGGACCACTTCAAGCTCAACACCCCAAAGTCTGGCTATAGCCTTAACTGGAGGTGCAAATGGGCAGAAAGATCTGTGTTGAATTTTGGGCTTTGTCTGATGGCTGGTTCTTCTTTAACTGTAGGGAAAAGTTTTGGGCGTCTATTGTGTGAGAACAACAGACAGGATGGTGATTTGTAATTTAAATTATAGCTTCTTGGTAGTACTTCAATAGTATACCCTGTCATTTCACTTGGACGATGGCACGCCGCCCTGATCTTACTGATCATAAGTGAAAATTGACCAATACAAAATGAAAGTACTAAAAAAAGTTTATAAATTAAAATATAAACAAGTTCAATAGTTGAATATATTTTATTAATGTCAACTTAAGGGTTATTTATAGGTTTTGATGTTCACCACATCTTACCCATGACGACTTTATTTTAGTGGCACTTAACCATGTAAAAAGTTTGTAAGAATGTCTACATATACTTTGACTCAAGGCATCATGCTCAGCCTCAGAGTCAGTGTAAGCACTGTCATCATTCTTGAGATGGCGTTTCGTCATGTCTTCAAAATAGCTGAACTGATTCACTTTCACATGCAATTGGCAGCACATGCCAAGGCGATTTATATCACTAATTAGTAATTAATTTGATCGAAAACTTGACTGACATTACTAACTAATTTTGACATAGACCAACAAAGCCCACGTACCTGAGTCATTAAGTCAAAACTTAATCTAAGTCTGACCTAATCAACAAAGCCCTTGAGCCCATGTCATCATAGTTGAATATAATTAAGTAAAATTGCTAGGCCACAATTCCCAAGTTCAGATATACTTAGGATAAACCTAAACCATAATCGCTGATATCTGATATAATTGAATATCCAACTCTTAGGTCCAGTCAATTACTCAACAATCTGCCCACCTAAACGCCCTCACCTTTGAACAAAAGCGCAGAATCAAAATATTGAGTAAAGATAAGTTCATAAAAGAAGGAAAAACCTGCTTGATGTACTTCTTCCACCGTATCCACCCCCACAGCAACTAGCCCACATGCACACAGGTCCACAAAGATGACAACACTGTGGCAACTGACCCAGAGGAGGTCAAGGTGGAAGTACATCGTCACTACACCAAAATATACCATGACACCCCAACTGAGCCCCAAAAAATTAAAGATTTTATACACACTACCAGAATACAAAGTTCACCGTCAGACTATAATTTCCAAACCAGATTACACAGGGGGAGCTCTGCGACACAGCCCGCGGTGCACCACATAGGAAATGCCCAGGGCCTGATGGGATACCCTACAAATCCTGCAAAAAATACTCCAAGAAAATCGCCCCCCTCTTCTTAGCATCAATGAACCAGTGCCTGCTGGAGACACGCCTCCTACCTGGTGGCCAGGACTCCTATGCCATAACCCTGTTTAAGAAGGGTGACGAACTGGACCTGGCCAACTGACGCGCAATTTCACTCTAACACTGATACAAAACTACTTACAAAACTTTTAGTCAGCAGATTAAGCACAATAACCTCCAAAGTCCTGTCGCCCAATCACTTTTAGTCCATACCAGGGCGTTCAATCTGGACCAATATACACTCTGTCGCCAAAACATGCCAGCCCAAAGCAACTGGAGCCCTGGTATTCCTAGACCAGGAGAAGGAATATGACCGCATTAGTTAGCCATACCTGAAGTAATGCCTAATCGCCTTCAAACTCCCACCCAGATTCATAAACTGGGCGACGCTCCTTACAGAATCCGCATCCATGGCTGTATGCAGCCCTGGTTTCTTAACTAACAAGATCACACCACATAGAGGGCTCAAACAAGGGAACCCCCTCAGCTCACTAAAGTATAACTTCAGTATTGATCCACTACTTTATGTCGCTGACTCACCTCATGGTTATAACCGCACAAGGCCAACCAACAGACAAGATACTAGCCTTTGCAGAGACTGCGTGACAGGTATAGCTAACAACAATAATGCCTGACAGCTGGAATGCACCCTGGAGGTCTATTCCAATGTGAGCAACGCATCGCTCAACAAAAGGAAAATGGAAATAATCCTCCTAGGCAAATACACTAACAACTGGACCACATCCCCCACTACACACAACCCAAGACGCAAAAACTCACTCATCCTACCCTTTGCATTACCCCCCCTGTTGGGATTTTTGCCCATATTCCCAGCCTGCTAGATTACCTGGTATCGCTAAAGGAAAATTTCCCTAAGGCGAAGTGAATTGGAAATAGTTGACCCAAATTTTGGAGGAACTACATTCAGGGGATTTTAGGATATTTATCTGGTCATATCCATCGGATATTGATCCAGATGAACACCTAGTATCTCATCTGGTGGAGCAGCTGACAAATTAAGGGCATCTGATAGTAATTAACTATCAGGTGTACCAATTGGGATTGGTCAGGTTTCATCACCGACTGATTGGGAATGTTTAATGAGTTGTGAGGTGAGTGATGCCACCTGAAACTAGCGAATCAATTGGTTGCTAGCCAATTATGGTTGATTTGATTGGATTGAGAGGAAAATGTTAATGATACGTTTCTGACTCTCTCCATTTGAGGTCTCAAGGATGTCTAACGTTGGAATCCTAGTCAGGATGGGGAAGACCATCGCTGCCAAGATGAGGAAGGGTGATTCAACAGCAACGGCTGCCATTTCATCAAAGAGGTGTCAACCGAGGGTTGGACAGCTGAATCCCCTATAAATTCCCTAGAATTCACTATGATAAAAAGTAGTAAAACACTAAAAAACACTCAAGTAGAAAATAGTAATACACTGAAAAATACTCACTGATTGACACAGGTTTACAGTTGGGAAAGAACTAATAAAAAACCTTATTAGTTTGACTGTAGATTTGGTAATAGTTAGACTATCAGCATCTAGCATGAAGATTCCATCTCAAGGATATTATTGCAGAAGGCATT